>JAAXYX010002225.1:0-18399 GCA_036851915.1 Ptenothrix huangshanensis
TATTCGTCAGAAAGGGTACGTAAGTACAGACACAGATGACAGAGAGTTAAATGACAAGGAAAGAAACTTTCAGTGAAAGATTTATAGATAGCCGACGAATAGTAACAATTTGGAAGCATGTTGGAAGCATTTTTGTAAACTGTATAACTGACAAGATTTTTCTTTACCATTAACAGGCCTGGAAGAACATCTTGGTAAAAATGATATACGTCCAGCAGATCAGAAGTCGGAAAGAGTCCTTAGTGCCGATCAGAACTGACTTAGAGGGTGACATGAAGATTGAAATTGTGGATGTGAGTACCCTGAATGGAGTAGAACTTCTCAGTATGGATTCAGATCATTTTATTGAGGTTGTCACCTCTCCGTCTACACCGGCTTCTATGTCATCATCATCGTCGTCCGCATCATCAACAGACGGAGACAGTCCCCGGCCAAGGAAAAGAGCAAAGCTAGATCATATGTCATTAGAGGAGAAGGCACAACATAGAAAGATGATGAACAGAATATCCGCTCAGAGTGCACGGGATAGACAGAAGGCTTTCATTGGACAACAGGAGAAAGTGATCAAAAGTTTACAACTGGAGGTACATACTACCAAAAGGGATAAAAATCACTATTTCGTGAAATATTACGTCAGCTTTCATGATGTATGGTTTTTTTACTGGAATAAGTCTTTAAGTTTTATTATTAATTTGCAGAATGATACAGCAAAAGAGGAGAACAAATCGTTAAAGGCAAAAAATGAAAAGCTTACAGAAGAAAACGCAAGTTTGCGAGCTATGGTTGAGGATTTAGAAAATCAGATAAAGAAAATGTCATCAGCTGCTTCAGCGATGGAAGGAGTTACAATCAAAGAAGAACCCTCTTCAGTACAAGAAGCGACGGACTGCTGCGGTTCTTTCGAGCCTGCAGTGCTCAGCACTGTCCCTCTGCAGAAGGGACTGGAGTTGCAGCAGACCCTAGCTTTCATGTTACTGATGTGGGCCCTCTCCCTATTGATTTGGACGCCCCCGAAATCATTGAGGCACTTGAAGCATTTTCTAAGCAAATCTTCAATCCAGAAAATCAGTTCGTCAACGTCGAGCAGGTAGGTCAAATTAATGTTGTTCAGTAGTTCGGTTAACTCTTTCAATTACAGCCAAACATACAGTTAATCGCAGTAAAAACTTATGAACGGTTATGTTTTTCAGATTATCGCCCCAACAACTTGCATCAGAGAAGCGACTGCGGACTCTGAAGAGCTGGTCAACGATGAAAGCGGATATTCCTGGTTAGATAAAACCAGAATTCTCGAAGATCATAATTTGAGCATTGAATTAGATACAGCTACTCTCACAACAGATCGTGACGATGACACACAGTCTACACACTCAAACTCATCCTTGCCTCTTGAGGAAGCTGAATTCGGACTTTTGCCTACTCCTGTGTCACCTATCCTCCCTCCGATAATTTCCCATTCCTTTGAGGAGACTAACCGGAAGCAGTCAGAGTCAGAAGTTATCATGGAAAGATTCGACATTTTCAATGCATTTCTCGATTCAGGGTCAGGCGTTGATATGATGTCCTCATGGAATGATGAACAACTCTTCCCAGATTTTACAATGGGAGAAGAACTGTAGAATGATCTCGTGATCAACAAATTTAGTTTTACAAACTTATTTTTTGCGGAATTGCAAAAATGTATTAAGTTAACTAAAATTTGGGGTACTTAATATAGACTGCTACCTTCAATTTCGAATTTTAAGTTAACTTGGCACCCAAACCATAGTTCACAGTTGTTCGGTCATACAGCCTACTCAGGCAATGTAGGAACGGTATAGGTTGAAAATTCCAGCTACTGTTTTGTGTGACTAACCGGACAACCCAAATAATTACTGATTGTACTCATGTAGCTTTTAACTTATTTGTCTAAATTTTGTTTATCGGGTAATTAAGTAAGACAGTAATGAGTCTAATTATGCTATTATTGGTATTCATATTAATAGAAACATTAGAAAGTATTCATAATTTTGAAGTTTCAACCAAGTAACATTACAAAATAGTTTTATTACTTTAAATTAATTAGTCTTTAAGAGTTAGCATTATTCGCTGGTCCTAAATCTTTCCGTGAGAATGACAAAGTTTACACCAAGCATCTTATGTATGTAACTGACTTTGGGAATTATACATTACGGAAAGATAAGTAGCACGTTCATTGAATGTAATTCGCCAAATATTAATACTATTCTACTATTTAGTAAGTATCAAGGTCGATACATTTTTATGTACTGTAGGTATAGTCAATACAAAATAAATTCCTACACAAGCAACTAATTGCAAATAAAAATCTTATTTATTCAACTTGTTCAATTTGTCGCATAATATATTAATTACAGAGCAAAAATTAGTTTGAAGTTTTATTACATAGATGTTATCGCACAGTCTTACAGTTATGATCTATTAGTGTACGTAGCTGTACTAATATCTGCAAATGCTGTTACGAATACGAATTAAATGATATGATTATGGTATAATATACGTGATGAAAATATTTCATACACCTAAATACCAAGCATAAAACCAAATAAAAGTTTCACTAATTGGACATGTTGTAATTTGAATTGGAAGTTGTACATCACCGTTATTTCGCAAACCCAGTCATGAAACGTCACTTTTTGCATCGAATCTTGATCGTAACTGAAAAAATTCGGATGTTTTGTCAATAGACGCTCAATATCGATCATTTCGAAATGATATCATACGTGGAAACTATGTATTTATTCCATTTTATGTGGGCTTGTCTTCAGTTCGGTATCCCCTTGTTCCACTTGCCTCATTTGAAAAAGTTGTACATAATTACATCAACGGGAAATGAATGTAAGATTTAGAATCTTGCCATATCATAATAATTTCATAAATACGTAAATTAATTTTGAAACATTTGACCCCCATTATTATAAACAGAATGGCAATGGACAACACAAAGGAGCTAAAAAAGGAAAGAAGAAGGAACGTCGCAGCGGTATTTATTGTTTAAACCACGAGTCCAATTACATGTTATATAATAAATTGTCTCATTATTAAATTATTAAAACAATCCATATTCGAGCAAACACTTCCACATGCTTATTGGAAAATTTATTTTTAATCTGTTCTAACGTGTATGTGTACTTTTTGTAACATTAGGAAGACGAAGTAGAGAAATATGTGACATATTTGGAGAGGCGGCAATGACTAACGCTTACAATATTTGTCACAATGTCCAAGACCTGCTGTACTATAGAGGATTCCCATGGTCTCAAGGGCAGAAGAAAAAATAGGACTAAGGATCATGCTGTGCAGTAAATGATTTCAAAACGTTCAACGAAACTTTTTACTCATCGATCTGTATATGCTTGATTGAGTCGAAGTAAAAATGCAATAAATACTACACGTCCGTTCAAATTAAGCTGAAGTAGCACATAAATTATACTCGGTTAATTATAGTATTGTAATTGTTATCACAGATCACTGGTACTAAAGTAAGAAGTAGGAATGGCTCAAATGATGTGAATACATACCTACGCCTACAGATTTTTAGGTTACAAAATGTAAACATTACAAATTCGTATGCAGGAAAAGCCAATTAATAGAGGTATACCCAGTTGCTGTGAAACTAACTTGCAAAAATTTTAAAATTACTATGGTGTGCAAATTAAACCCACAGTAATTTTAATAATCCTACAAGATTTTGGAAGTATAGCTGCTGTGGTGTGCCTCCATGCATGATGAGTATTCCCATTCCCATACAGAAAACTACGAAAGTTGTGTAGGCAGGTTTGTGAGTAAATTGTAATTATATCTTTACCCATTTACTGTGCATAGCTTCACAGATTTGAAAAAAATAAATTATCTTAAACGCATTCACGCATTTCGTTCCAATATTGTCTTTACTACTGCAATTTATTTTTCCGTTCAACAGAGACTATCTCAACAATATAAGACTTTTCTCAATGCTTACACTTGCACTTAAGTGAATAACAATTTTCTTTTCTTCGTTTTTACCCTCAACTCAAACTTCATGACAAAGTTACAAGAAAAATATTTTGTGTTGCAGTTGGCATGCAAAAAAATGACAAAAAGTTGATACGTTAGATTACAATCAAGAGTATTTGTCTCCGTACTAAAAAAAATCCGACATTAACTCGCCCAAGCTATATGGGTTGAGAGTTAGGTCATCATAAATGAAGCAATTAGGTGATCACTCCACAAAATTAGTTCAGAGAATCAAGAGTACTGTGTATTGGGTGCAGAATATATTCTTTTAGTAAGAATATGTAAAATTCCGCACTTCCATTAACCTCAGCAACCCTTCTTCATCGCATCCAGTCCAGAAGACTTCGTAATGGTTAAAGTTGTAAATATCTACAAAAAATAATCCACATTTACATGTCACATTTCAACCTAAAACATGATTGTACATATCAATTTGATACACTATGCCATCATATTTATGATGTACATTTGGAAGAATCTCACCTCAGCACAGGTTGGATGAATTCCAATAAGGCCATCAAAGTCAGATTTGGTGGCATTTAACTTAATTCCAATAGCAAAGCCTTGAGTTACTTCGCCTGCATTCGGCCCAAGATAATGGAAACCAACAACACGTTCCTGTTGAATTTAAAAACCAAACGTGAGCTTTAGAAGAATAAGGAACTGTGCATTGTACTTACTATTAATCGAAACAAATTTTTGTATTCAAAATGACAACTCATGAATACAAAACTTACATTTTCTAGCTTGTTGCAAACTAATTTAGCATAACATTTATTTTCATCCCTCTTGGAAAGCGTACATTCTAAGGGCTGGAAGTTTGAGTGATATACTTCAATATTTTCTTCTCCATACTTCGCTATAGCATCCTCTTCGGAGAGTCCTACACACCCATATTCTATGGGAGTAAATACGGTTGTTGGAACTTTGTCATAATCAGTCAAAGTTTGTTTTCCTCCATACAATCTCTAAATGATTGAAATAAATACATTAACCTAACCCTTAATTCTCAAATTATAAGACACACATAGTAAGTAGTTAGTACTTGTTCGCTAGTACTCAAATTAAACACATTTTCATTTATTTCTAGAACGACTAAAAAATTCTTAATAATATTACTTGTGCGAGTAAGATTCCAGCTTGAATAGCTACAGGAGTTAATTCTGGTCGACTTTCTGCAACATCGCCGATTGCATAAATATGGCTAACAGAAGATTGATCTGCAGCGTTGGTCAAAATTTTTCCGGTTCTACATAAGCATTGGAGTAAAAAAAACTTCATGATCAAGTACTGGTAAAGTAAGAATGGAACATTTAAACGTTATTTACAGCAAGACGAAAATGGTCAAAACCAGAGTCTAAATCATAACATACTTTTGGCTCAGAGCTACTCCAACTTTATCTAATCTGAGATTTGGGGTACAAGGATCGCGACCAATAGCCACTACAACGGTATTGTATTCCTCTTCAATGATTTCACCAGTTTCAGTCGATTTCGACTTTACCAGCAATCTCGATGGTGTTCCTTGCTCAATTAATTCAACGGAAACTGGTACCCATCCACGATGGAAACGGATATTATGTGATTCCATGTACTCTCCAATCATTTCGGCAATCTGCTGGTCAAATCCTCGAAGAAGTATAGACCGGACCTGTAAAACGCGGCGTAAAATTTTTACTAAACAGAGATTATCATAACCTGCAATAATATACCAGACTCTAGTTTTTTTTCATATACATACCATTACGGTCGTGTCGATTCCAAAACCAGCCAAGAATCCAGCGCATTCCAAAGCAATATACGAGGCTCCGATGCACAGAGTTATTACCGGGGTTGTGAGGCAAACTAAACAAGTCGTCCGATGAGATACAGTACTCCAATGCACCGGGAATATCTGGATATTTAGGACGCCCACCAACAGCTATCAAGAAATCCTTCGATGTAATTTGCTGCTGCTTCTTCTTTTTATTTGTTGTCTAAAGCCAAAAGCGAAAAGTAGTACCATAGATAAAATATAAAGCCATTCGCAACTGTGGATATTGTTTCTAAGGAGTTGAACTCGAACAAGTAATAATTATATTAGAAATGAACTGAGTTATTTAAAATTCTCTGGAAGAGTTAATAATACCAGTAAAGTATGTTCATCGACAAATTCTGCAAATTCATTCAGGTAAGTGACATTAGCCTCGCGCAGCGCAACACGATAACCCCAGTTCAAAGAGCCAATATAGGCCTGTACTCCATCCACTAGAGCACTCCAGTCGTGAGTATCTTTGAAAAATGAAAGGAAATGCTAATACATCTGTTTCAATTTAATCGGCCATAAAAATATTAAAAGGATAACACATTGTTCTTAATAATTAACTTACTTGTGGTGGGTAAGTTCCAGCCGAATGCATTTGCATCAGAAATAGCAGTTCCGAGAAGACCAGCCTGATGCATCAGCTTCTTAGGAATGCAACTGTGAATCAAGATCATAACTATCAAAAAACTGCTTGCGAATTCGTGACTTTCAAGAATCCTTGTTTGGCATAAACATAATACTTATTATTTATTCAATCATACCCAACATTAACACAAGTTCCTCCAAGTCCCCACGTAGAGCCAGCTGGAGACGGCTTAACGAAGTCACATACTGCCACCTTTTTTCCGAGCTTCGCAGCTGCCTATAAAGCAATTTTTTAAAATTTTAGCTGCCACTGTTTCATGAATTTCATTTCATTAACTGTTGTTGCATTCGAAACCCGTATAACTATTATTATATGAGTAGGATTCCCAATTACGGTAGTGGGATGTCATCAAGGTCATTATCTAGGTCTGTTTGCGGATGACTTTAAGACGAATAACTATCGTTTACAATAATATATTGAAATGTAAATCAAATTTAGCTTCGAAGAAAGAGACCCTTACCTTTGATGCAGCTAGACCACCGGATCCCCCACCAATCACAATAAGATCATACTGGTAAGGATTAACTTCCTCAGGTGGTTCTTCTATTCCTAGCAAAGGAAGAAGCTTCTTTTCTTCGTGAAACTTGAAAGTAGCATCACAACCCCCAATATGTTGACCGTTGACGAAAACATTTGGGACTGTTCCCATGCCAGTCTTCTGCTTTAACGTATCTTGCAATAAAGCTGCATCGCCTATAACCCAATTCCAAAAACATGCAAAATATTAATCAAAAAAATAGAAATGGCCTAAACATATGTACAAATTGTACCGTTTGAATATCGAGTAAAGTTCATACCGGAACAATAACTTAAACTATCACAACGTCCAAGTGAACCACCCATGACAGTTTGACAGTCAACAGTTACACTTTACAAGTTGTGTCAGTGAAATATGCTGTTTAATACTTTCAACTATACTCCGAAACCGACTTAATAATACATTATGCAAAATTCTAGCTTATAATCTGTCGCTTCATCTACAAAGGGCAGAGTAAAAGATACGAAATCGTTATGCTACAACCGTCGAAGTTGTTAACAAAGCGACTAAGTTTCGCATCAATGAAAGGCTTCAGCGAAAATAAAAGTTTGATATAGCGCTACAGACGATTTCCAAAGAGCTCAAAAAGTATTAAATGAAAATGGATAATTTCGCTTCCGTGTTCCGCTGCATACAAGTATGAACAGCAGTTGATTCGACTGAACTGTGATGTTGAGCTAGGACAAAATCTAACTACAGGGTCAAACACCGAAGTCGAGTAGATATTTTCCATGCTGCCACAGTTACCCGCTCTATAATCTAAAACCACCCTAGCCTGGTGCTCCCACAAAACAGGCGTACATACTGATGATATGGTCAGTCACTATACTTCGCGGTCCCCTATATTACTTTTTGGTTTCGTGATAACACCGTACAACAGTAATATCGATCGCATTTTTTTCATTTTCATCTCATTTAGCACAGGTAAATAATGCACACTTTGAATATACGGTCTCCAGGTTTAAACTACAGTTACAACATAAATTTTCAATTATGTATCTATTACCACTGCACTTATCGTGTTGATTAATCCACGATCTAGCATTATTTGACAAAAAACGCTAAAAAATATTTCCCTGCAAAGGAAGCCGACCATGACAATCGACTAGGCTATCAGACAATTAGGCATTTATATAATACAAGAAAGCTGAGAGCCTGTCACTAAACATCTTCATTCTGGAGATAAACACTGCTTATTTTTAGCAAACTAGATTCAGAAATTCTGGTTCAATCCACAAGAAACCTTGAAGTATATCTTTTATCTAGTCGTTATCCAATGAGTGCAAACAATAACATCGAAAGACAAATACCCATGACAGGTCCACTAGTCACTAGAACTAGATATGCTATTCACATAATTATTTCCTACTGCTACGCTAAAAACTAAAATTAGAACCAACGTTGGATAAACTTCAAATGTTACTTACTTGGCTCTAAGAGGTCCAACTCGAGTGCCCAATAAGGTGTCTTTAAATCATTAAAAAGTCCTTTCACCTGCAACAAATAAATTATTGACTCATATTATTCACCATTTCTATGTTCCTACATTTAGGGTAGGTATTTACAAATACTCCGGCAAAATTATCGCAGTGCTCGTTCTGTGATTTCCACGGTATTATTAAAGAACGATATGTCTAGCTAAATTAGACACATTAATAGACCAAAGTATGCATAATAAAAGTAAAAGTAATTCTGCATTAATTATACTATTATTTTTATCATCAAAGTTATCGAAACGATATTTGGAACGTTTTTGAGTAATGCAGTGGCTACAAAACCGCCCACAATTATCACCCCTGACTCCTTCCTTATAGAACGATACACGGTACGGTGCTTTTCCAAAAGTATACCTCTACTCTACATATTGCACATATCCGTACCTGGGTATTACAACACTCTATATAGTACACATACACACAGGGCAGTGATTAGAATAATTTATACACGAATGCAAAAAACAAGAAGTATAGTCTTACAGTCCTGACTACCTACATATACGCTGAGCAATACATTAATGCCAATGAGAGTAATCACTAGAATTCGTGTGTACTATTGTTTGACATATCATCTTTCCATCAACTTATGGCTCTGATGATGCAACGCTTGTGAACTAAACACTGAATCGAATGACAATGACAAAATGACGTGGGTAATAAAAAGTTAAAGTCTACGCCGAAGGATTCGGTATAAAAATAATTTACTACAACAAACTGATCCACTTGATTGCCAGTGTTAAAAACTTTTCCAGAAATTAACTACGATTTCAAGATTCTCACACAACGGAACATTTCTGTCCGAGTATATGTGTGTATACTACTTATTCGACCCCATTCAACAATGATTCAAATTCAACAAGTCAAAAGCGGTAATTACCTACCAACTTGTTGAGCATGTGAAGAATGCACCGAATCAGACCGAATGTAAACATGCGTAGGCAGGTAATTGTGATTCCGTAACTGATACAGGTAGATACAAATATTTGCATGATTGGTTTTTAACAAAGGAAACAACTATGTACACGGTAAAAATTAAACACCCTTAAAAGAGAAAAAAGACATCTAGAACGTCGAAAACCTACACGTTTGAGTACAATTACGGACCCATATGGAACGCTGTTTGGGTGCAGCTAGTGCGTCCTAAACTCATTAAAAATACATCTTGAACTGAAAGATGCGCTCAAGATGTATTTTTAATTCGTTTTTAATGCTTCATAGTCTCATGATGAAATACGAGTTGAAATACTGTTGATTGCTATGGCTATGGGTGTTATGGCATAAGATCCAAAGCAAAGTTTGTCAAATAAAAGTGGGGATTCACACATTACGCTGTAGATAAACTTGTTATACAATTAATGAGCAATGGGATGTAGCATAAAAATCTAAATAATCTATTGTGAATGACGTATTTTGTTTTACTGTCGTCGATGCGAGTAGTAAATAAACTTATGTTTGCTGAATAACAAGTAATTATACGCCAGCAACAGGGGTATACCTTTTGTAAAGTCGTAAAAATCCCCATGACAATTATGTATAATTGTTAAAATACGCTGTTATATATTAGGTGTGTTAAATTAGACTGTTGATTACTAATTCATTTTCTTTGTCAAACCTCACGAAAATCTCATTTATTCCATCTACATAGGTAATAGGTAGTAGGTAGGGGTGTTGTGTTGGGGTGTAGGGTAGGGAGGCGGTAGGTAATAATACATTCCATTTTAAACACACAATATCAAGAGCTACCTTGGTCAAAAGCGCCAAAAAAGAACTTTCTTCAAATAATGCTTTGCAATCATTCGATGTCATGATGTTAATCAAGTCAATCAAGTCAATGTCGTGAAAATATACTTCGGATTTTTTCAGAGTTTAAAAATAATTTATGCCTTCATAATAATATTTCTACATTTCTACAAAATTCTACAAACGTACATCGCACGATCCAACTCTCCAACGATTTCAGAGTACCTGGTCTATTTGCGTAGAATAAAAATGTAACTGAATCACGAATGTGTGGTACCTAACCGATGAATAAATTCCGCCAAAGATTTCAAATGAGGATGCGAGACAGACGTTTAGATATCCTACATGAAACCTACTTTAGGTAGACTGACCTTGACCCTTTAACTTTCAGTATTGGGAATTCCCAGCAGAACAAAGTTACACATAGCATAATCACTGAATTAGATTTGATAATGTCATGTATTTCCTACTGGTCTATGTAAGTTCCAGGTAACATTAAAAATGACCGATGACAAAGGGCATTGATAGGCGTGTGCCAAGAAACCTTAAGCCTTAAAGGATAGTAATGTCTATATCTACGCGGCCAAAACTGAGCATTATATCTTAACCATTTGAACATCCCTTGCTCATCTCTCTCACTCGATCATCCCTGTGTACATTTGAGTATAATTAATAATAAATAAGTATAAGATGAGTAAGGGATTTTTGAACGATTAAAATAAGATGATGGTTTGAGTTTTACATATCGTATTTAAGTAAATTAAGTTTTTATATCAGTTGAATTTTCGTATATCAGTTATGTCCGTCTTGAACCAGCTCTGAACCAATGATTGGAGATAAATAGTAATGAAATGTGTACTTAACTTCTACAATCATTATTAATTTGCAAGTTCACCAAATTACATTCTAAATCATTTCAATAGCCGATTATAGCACTGTAATAATAGGAAAGGAATTTGGTATCTGGCCTACGCTAGGCTTAATAGCTATAAGTAAAACAATTACTCGCCTTAATTCCTGTGGGATAAAGATACGGGAGTGATTTTAAATTTCAACAGGGATAAGACAAAAATTAAACCAGCAGTAAAATTTTTCAACTGAGCAAAGTATTTTTCATTTCATGAGAATTAACACATTTACTATTTACTGCTATACTCACCATACATACTAAGAAGAATATTTACTAAAGATAAAAGGCAAAAATCTACCAAAATGTATTATAAAATTATTAAAATGTCAAACTCATTGTCACTGAATTAGAAAACTTGAGTTTGGTAACTACCGTACGTGGTTCTTTACTGACTTCAAATAATATACTAACAAGTAAAAAATAATTTCTAACAGTTGGGAACAACTATCATAGTTTCATTTACCTTAGATTTTTACGGCGATATTTTTATTATATCAACAAGACGATAATACGATAACAACGTTTGGAAAGTGGGTCTGTTATACCGTGCGAATCCATAATTATATACTGGTCTAGCTACATACATGCCTATTAGATTCGTAAAAACGCCTGCTAACTAATTGTGCAAATCCAGAAGGTAAAGCATGCTGCAACAACACATAATTTATAGCGATGGCAATTCTACGTATAGTCACGGAAATGAGATTTTTCACGGAACTGAATTTTTAAAAATATATTGCTTCGAACCGGTTTCAATCTAATACAGCTTTTCCCAACTCATGACAAAAGTACACGGTATTAATAAAGTACAGTGACTTAATAAAGTTTTTCCCTCTCCCCCCTCGCTTTTTCGTTTTATCTTCTACATTTACAACTTTGGACTTTTAAATTAACTTAGGCTACCCTCGTTGGAGGACAGTGTAAGGTTTTATATTTAATAAAGTTTGTCTTTCTCTCTCATACCACTTCGTAAATTTCTCCTTGAACTACAATTACCTAACTAATGCACACCATCTAATACTAAAATGCTTCCAAATCACTACCATCATTAGGCGTCAAATTATCATTCCACCTTCCGGCAAGGTGTAAGTAGGATTCCTAATCACCGTTGCTGTAATTTACTGGATCTTAACTGTCTGGGTCTGCACCAATCGTACAACATACATCATAACAAATACAAGTATAGACACATACTTCCTTTGATTCTACACTGAGCTATTCGAAGTCCGAAGTCCAATCTGAAAATTTCGAATGCAAGACTCCAACATCAACATTCACCATTTCGAGCAAGTGTTCTCGTTAATACTGACCGAACTGACAGCATTATCAATGAAGGAAGAAAATGATGAAATACCTATTAATGTGTTTTTGTTGTTACAAGATCAACGACCAAGCGAAGTTAAAACCAGACAAAAATACAACTAATGACCAATAACCAATCTCAAATAATTACTATGCACAACCTTGGAACTATGAACTAATGTAATGGTGAATTAACAACTATAAACTAATTCATGTCATACTTATGATATTTCCCAATAGTGGGATTATAAAAGCAAAGAACAAAGAATGAACTATCTGTCTTACCTTTTTACAGAAAGGACAATAGGTTTTACTGAAAATAGTAACTGTATGAGCTTGAATAGCTTCCTCAATTCGTCGAAGAGCCTCGTCGGATTTGTCTACCGGAGGCATACCAGAAAATTGTCTATAAAAGGATAATGTTGAAAAGTGGACACTGGCACGATTGTAAGTACTGAAATAACTAATTGGTAGACTAACTCTATGTGTACTAAAAAGTTTGTTGCAGCTAACTGCTGCAGAGAGTCGATTGAACCGGAGAGGACATTGAATAATCGACCTCAACGACTGCAACATTCGAGTGTGACTTCAGTTTGGAGAAGTTGTATTGTTTTGTCCTTTTGGTGGTGCTTGTGGTTCGAATACTGTGGATACTGGAAGATGGTAAATGACGACCACGATAATAATGATGAGACTGTGCTCATACCATTGAGGAGGTATGGTATGACTAGACAACAAAAAACTATGACATAATAATTATGCTAATCCTAAAAACGTACTACAAAACCTTTCGTCTTACTTCTATCGGCGCTCATTCACTCACTCACTCTGTCCTCGCCGGACCTACTTCTACTACTCCTACCCACTAAGGTATATAGTTGGAATTTGGAATCGTAGAGTATTTCATTTACTGGTGCACTTCAGTTCCAGTTTTCAATGCAATGTTTCACGCAATCCATACTAATACAAATACAGCACCAACGTACCAACACCAACATGAAAAGTAAGTACGTTAAAGCACCTACGAGTACTCGAGTACTACTGCATCAGCATGACTTTCACGCCGCTTCTATCACATAATTGCGTGCCATTCGAACCATAGAACTTTATAGAACCATCTAGGATCTTTCAGTCTATCAGTCTACCACCTATTCGTTTTCATCATTTAATTCCTTATTTCACTATTCCTATTTATATCAAGATAATATATTTGTATTTGTATTTTTATATACTCCATTCATCATACAATGCTCTGGCTCTAACTCGTGGCACTGGCTATGAATCGGCATTGGCTCTCCCTCTTGTCCTCAACGATCCATCCATATCCAAGGCACTCAAATATGAGTTTATTAGAGGTAGGAGTAGGAAGGAGTATAATAAGGACTCCAGGTAGTAGGTAGAGGTAGATAATAAACTGCACAAACACCATTCGTCACTTTCATATCATTGGCTTCGTTTCGTTTCATCTTTCACTTTCCTACATAATTCCTATCCTCTTGATGATCCTGTGTTTGCTTAATACAAATTATTAATATTTTTATTGCTCCAAACTGCAACTATAGTGACGGAGACAACGATAGGTATAGCTACAAACGAAGCACTAAAGCAGGAAAGGTGAAGGTGGTTTCAATTGACTTACTTCACTCTATTCACTTTCGTTGCGTAGATATAGCATCATTGATCTTGATCATTTATCATACTCAACTCATAGTCATAGTAGGATGACCGTGACAAGCCAGTTCTAGCAAGACTACAAATAATAGCACCTACCTACTTTATTAGAATCGAATAGTTGTTGTAGGCAATGTAGGCTGAGGTGTAGGCACTAATATAATTCCATAAATGAAGAGTTGTCTGGCAAAAGGGAATAAGTCTAGTAGATTTCCATTGGACTTATAGTCTCTTTTGTCAAACAACTCTTCAAATGTTTAACTAAAGTAATTACATGCTTCTAAATTTGTTTGAATGGAAGTTGATAGAAATAGAAATCACGTAGTAACGAGAACGAAAACGAAACAAATGAACCATCTACACAAAAACCCAAATGTGTTGTGTTACTAATCTCTTATCGAAGCTACCAAAAATATAGTCGACATGCGAAACTTATTAGCCTATAAAATATGCCCTGTAAATTAAATTTTATTTTAGACCGAGCCTAGCCAATGCACTGTACTCATTTTGACGTACATTAGCCTATATTTTTTGGATTCGTAAATGCAAACTGAAGCCTAGAAAATAAATCCTTGGGCTACATTATCGTTTAAAAAAATAAGTTAATTTTAAGAAAAGAAAAACTGATTTGTTTCTAACTGACATAAATAAAGTAATCGTAAAATAATTCAACAAACCGACCTTGGTATCACCTTGTTAAGAAAGATTCCGAACTTTTAGTTCTTTTTGAAATTGCGTACTAGTTGCGTAAATAATTTTAACTTATTATCACACATTTAATTAATTATTACTAAATTCTACGTTTTTTTTTGTAAAAAAAATATCCTGGCCTACAGTAGTCTATACATCGACCGTCAAAGGCAGTATAAGAGCCGTAGCCTACTAGTTTGGCCTACTATAGCCCACAACGTCGCCTACATGTAAACCCTATTTATGTATTGGATAGAATTGATATTTGGCTGAATGCAAAAATGAGTAGGGAAAGATTTAGAAACGTTTTGCATTTGTAGTTAATACAAAGTTACAAGGCACAGGCACGTCAACTTACGCTGTATAGTATAGTATGCGGTGACTAGCATGCAGCACACAGTACTGAGTACACCTACACCTACACCACACAGTACTAGTAGTACTAGTACTATTTCGTTCTCGTATGTATTTCGTAATCCCAATCCCAATACCTATTCCCTCATATTGGACTTCCACTTTTTCATATCAACTACTTTTCCACGATTCGTATCAATACGAAATGTGAAATATAATTAATTGCAAGCTTTTGTCGGTCTCGGTTCTTAAAATGTCACTATTATTACGGTCCATGTTCAAGGAAGAATGACTGTTTCGGTTTCGAGTGTTTTGTACTTTGACAATAGCTTTAATGGTGTTGTAGTTTATATTATATATATCTATTTACTATACAATTACATCAGCTGGATCAGATCATTTAATGTCATCTTGTATCACATCACATTAAGCTAACTGGTTGTAAATACCGAATACTAAATAAATATTTTTATGCAAACAGTATCAGAGAGAGAGAAAGAGTCAGAAATCGGAACTGAACCTCAATTCGACTTCACATCCTAGTCACTAGTCAGAGCTCACTAAATAAATATCAATGCACGTTTAAGAGGAGAGGACTGGAACGTCATTTCAAAGTTACATACCCACCTACTTGTATTCCATTCTTTCAACTACGGAAGCAATTCATAAGCAATAAATCGAAAGCATATACTTTTGCATGGCGCATGCTGTTGTGCTCAACGAGGAGAAAGTAGTTGAATAAAATAAATGAATTATGACAATGCGGTTACTATTTTATTAGCCCGAATAGGATCTAGAAATGTCTCAATAATTTAATTTCAATAACTTGCAGGAAGGCAAGCTTGTAAGCCAGATTTTACTTCAGGTTAGTCAATGGTCATGGTGCGATTGGCCTTGGGTATATAGGACTTCGATTAGTATGTAGTCATATTTATTATTAATTATGCTTGCCTATATTATGTAGGAAATGGGCAAAAAATTCTTATACCCACCTAAGTATTATAGAAGCGAAGGAGAAAATACAAAAGTCTTGTGGGTTCTGATATTAACGCTTCTCATAATAATTTAGGTTTTCCCCATTAGTTTGCTTAGCTTGAGGTGGTTCTACTATGGTTTATGCTGCTGGTGTGTAATTGTTCATTTATTTATTCTCCCAAAACAAAAATGCATGCTTGCGAATAGTAGACAAATATCGTATGTTTCAAAATAATATGTGAATGGCGATTTTAAGAAAAACACCACTTGAGATTGAGATGCTTTTGTGAAATGTCTAACGACGTTACTATAAAAATGAAAAACCATACTGTATTTCCATCCCTGTGTTTTGCTCGTTTGTCAAATTGACTTCAAAATCCGGAGCTTGGAGCTCTTTATGTAGGTAGGTATATACCAAGTGAAAGTAAAGCGGAAGTGGTTTTTTCCAAAAAATGTGAGCTTTATTTAACGAAGTTTTCTATTTTTACTAATTTTTGAATATTCTTTTGCCTGTATACTTACTTTAAAAGAAAACGTAAATGGAATCAATTTTTAGCCGACCCTAAAATAATAAAATTGCATAATTGTGTATACATTATCTATTAGTGCTATTGCATACATGCTAACTACATAAATGGCTGAAAATAATAATAAAAATCTCTAATTATTTCATTACTTGTCAGGCTAGGACTGGAGGATAAAAGGGAATTGACACAATAGAAGCAAATACAGCATTGGTTGCAAATATTGTGTTTGCCGTGGATTTAGCCTTTAAATTGTAAAGACAGAGCAAAATCAATCGATCACGTAAATTGACAAAGCACTGAACCGTGAGTGTTACGAAAATAAATTAACTTCTAACCACTGCACTGTGCTCTTTAATCCAATTACTTATATCATTATTTACTCTGCTTGTCAACTTTTATACATATATATTTATACCCTGGATTTATTTTATTTGCTTTTCGTCATTTTCTTTTTACATACTTGTAATTACTTCTCTTAAATTACTACTACATCGTACATATGTACATTTTTTCCTAGCAATATACAATATCCTATGTACACAAAAAGGTACGTTAACGCACAAAAAGCTACAATAGTTAGTTGTGCCCAAGTAAAAAATATTCATCAAGGACACAAAGCGTTTGGAAGTTCAACTTTACCTTCAACTCTAATTGTAATGATTAATTGTCATTATAATTGCATTACGAGGTTGGTTTTATGTTCGTTTCGTTGTGTGGTTGGGCTATATGCTACAAACGAATGACTTTCTACTTTCTCACTTTCTGTAGTGTAGTGTAGCAACTGTAGCATAGAAATGTGGTGTTCTTTGGACCTTGCTTGTAGTACTTGGGATTCAACAGTGAGCACCATTTGGTGGTAGTGTGCAGTAATGGAGGACAATATCCACAGAAAATGCTGGTAGATCGAGCTTGTGGATGTATGTAGGATTTTGAATGACTGAAGGAGACGGAAGAATTTCTAATGAAAATCTGCGCGCTACACCCTTTTGTATATATGTAGATGAAATACTACGCTACGACTGGTGTTATTCTTGCAAGGCAGCAGATGAGTTTCTCAACCAAGTCTGTATGTCTATTGGCAATTGGTGTGATCACAGCTAACTACTAAAATACAAAAGTGGACTGGTTGGTAATACCAGTTAAGCTCTAATTGTAGAATTTAAGTAAACGTTAATTACTAGACTGGAGTGCATCAGGTATTTACTGTCTAAGGCGTAGCCTGGCTCAGGCCCATTCTAATTGCTCTCACAGGCCAAATGGACAGGGATGAGTGAATATATCAAAATTGTAGTCAATTCGTTCTCTTGAATCTTCTCTACCACATTTCAATTCCCAACAAACCAGCATTACTGCTACTCACATAGCCATCAGTGATCAAAACATTTTATATTTGTGCTACACGGGATTCTTAAAGGTCAATCCTGCGTTTTCCTTTGGACTGAAACTACCCACTACAACTAGTCACTTCGTTTTAGCTTAATAAAAATGTCGAACATGTCGAGTTTAATTGCATTAATTGTGTTGGGAATGTGTTGCATGAGTTCCGGATTTCTTGTGAAAAGTAGTCCACCGAATCCTTCATTACTGCTTTATTTTGAAAAAGTGGTTGTTTCTGTAAAAGCTGTAGGCCAGGAAGCGAAGTGAGTTTTATTTTCCAATTTTTGTAACAAATGTGTTATCGAATTTGTGATCAATGATCAAATGTGGGTTATTTAGAGTCTAGTTGAATGCA
>JAAXYX010002226.1:0-18388 GCA_036851915.1 Ptenothrix huangshanensis
AAGATATTGATAAATGATGATTCAATTATTGTATTCTGCAACCTGTTTCTTAATTCGACTGTTGATAAAGAAAATGCTTTTCAGTCAGCATTATAAATTTTTGAAGGTAACAACTATATTCGTTTTTGTAGGAAAACATATTTATTTTAGAATACCTATATTATTATACAGATTATGGATTAAATTGCATATATTTCGGATAATTATTCAGTAGTAAGAAATAAAAGACACTAATCCCGTTTACTGAGATTTTTTAATAAAGAATGGGAGATTGTCGAGGGGTGCGGGCCAGTTGGGAAGAAGAATTGGTCCTTCAAGTGTTTGTTCTCCGTCGCGTGTCTCAGCAACCCAAGTTCCTTTGGGTAGATAAATTTTACGTGACCGAGAACCTTCCGTTACCACAGGAGCCACAAGAATGTCGTCTCCAAGCATGAATTCTGTCATGGAATTTGGAGAATAGATGTAAGCAGTTAGTAAAATAAGGTAATCGCAATCGTCACGGATAAAGTGTGAAGTTTGGTTGACTTACGATCGTCGATGGTGTAAGTGAAGGTATCCTCGGGGTCAACCCACCACATGGGACGATTCATGGGAGATCCGTCGACAACGGATTGACGCGCTGCGGCCAGGATTTTGTCTCCGTACTTTAGACGGAGGTCAACTGCTGCCTTTACTGCTTGATTAAACTGAAAAGTTATTTAAAATTCGTAGGTGTATATTTCTGTTTTACATTCTACACAATGCATTGTTAATATTTTTACTGCAATACTATTGCATACATACCGCAGTGTCTGCAGGATCCAATAGCCAAGGAAGGATCTGTTGAAGGATTAAATAATTCTCTAAATTAACAAGTCATTAANGAAAAGTTATTTAAAATTCGTAGGTGTATATTTCTGTTTTACATTCTACACAATGCATTGTTAATATTTTTACTGCAATACTATTGCATACATACCGCAGTGTCTGCAGGATCCAATAACCAAGGAAGGATCTGTTGAAGGATTAAATAATTCTCTAAATTAACAAGTCATTAAAGTTTTAGTATTACCTAATCATTTTCCTTTGAGTCTTTATAAATGACCAGCTTACACTGAATTGCCAGGCAGGCATGAAGACATTAAGTTGAGCCCAACGAAGGTAAAGTTCCTTTTCGGGAAACCCTGCGTAAGCATTTCCACCAATCATGTCCGGCATTGTGTACGAGTACCTAATTATATAATTAGTGATTGCAATATTTATTACAATACTGACGATTAGTAAATAACTAAATACTTCTCCAACTTATGCACTCCTACTCCAACGCATTAATTTGTTTTTACTGAATATAATTAACTATAATTACCCAGCTACGCTGAAAAGCAATAAGGTTGGAATCATACTTCGAAGACCGTTGACATTATCCCATCTAAAAAGGCAACATGAATTGAATACAATCTTGCATATTTAACAGCATAATTCAATGAAGGACGTAAAATTCTATTTGAATGTTTACCTTTCGTCGAATCCTAATATTACAATCAGATTACGTACAATAACGATAAGTATAGGTACATAATTAAAACACGAACATTTCTTATCAATTACCATACTAATCAGAGCTACATTTAATCTCACCTGCTGTCTTTGTCAAGCATGCGAATGAATATCGGCAGGCGCTATAAAGCGATGAAAACAAATTAGAATAATGATCCTCTGAAAACGTTTAATGGTAACAAAGCTTAATAACATGCTCATTGTTTTTCGTTCTTTTACTTGATTTCTATGGGCAGTTCTCGTTTCGATCAAATTTCCAAAATATGACACTGCATCCACATATTTAGTTGTCAAAATATTTGGGAGTAAATCGCTGTCACCAGATATTAATTTGAAAGAATGGGGCAACCAAGAAGCCTCTCCAGCATCAACTATAACCATAATTAATTGACTATAAGAAATGCTTAATGCAGATATAAGGCTAGTACTCTGAAGACTTCATGTGACTGTGGTAGTAAATCACTACCAAGTTTTGTCAACTAAACTTACACTTAAAGGATGTGATCCCTGTAGTTTCTTGAAGCTTTTCCAGCCGTGTTCGCCACCATCTAATAGCCACTGAATTGCTAAAGTCAATTAACCCAGAATTTCCACCTTGCCACCATGATGTTAGTGCGGTTTTTGAGTTTCCATCTCTTATAAAGAAACCGTTATCAATTCCAGCAGTGCGAAAAGATGGGCAATCTATGTTAGTAATAAAATTAATACAGATTAACAGAGTTTATAGTAACTTGAAAATAGATATATTAGGCCACCGAATTGTCGGTTTTTTTGGTCGGCTGCAGATTATCGTCGGCAGAAAAATAGCATGGGCTGCCTTATCGTCCGGTATTAAATATTGAATATTGTCAGCTACCATATCGTGGGCCAATAGACCATCAACAAACCATCAATGTCAGGCCATCTAAAAATGTATCCAGTCATGTTTCTTTTAAGTTTAACCAGCGTAGAGCTAAAAATGGACCTCTGGATTAGCTATGAATATAACTGTAAATAGTTACGACGTCAAATATCAAGTTACTTAATAGTAGTATAACTTAATATCTAGGTACGTCAGTTATTAGTTTACAACTCTTGGTGAGATGGCGTTTGCGTCAGATTCGAGTGTGATTAGTGAATTCGAAAAGGAGGAAAATGACATCGAAACAATGTTGTGCATTTAATAGGACAAACACAAATAAGAATGAAGCGTGATTTTGTTTCTTATTTGCGTGGCGTTGCACACAATCTACTGGGTTTAAAACTACCAAAATCAACGCAATTACAAGATGAGCCAGTAAATCATGAATCTCAGCCATCAGACGCTATATCTCCCAAATAAATTAACAAGGAGTTTTGATCTCCGCTCATAAAAAATTTCCTTGGCTGACCATATAGTAGCTGAAAATATTTAATACCGGACGATACGGTAGCCTACGATATTTTTCAACCGACAATATGGTGGCCGACGAAAAAAAGCCGACAATTCGGTGGCCGACAATTTGGTTGTCCATAGCGATATGGATCGCTACCAGAAAACCATACAATATTAATTAGTATGCTTTAATATAGTACGCGTATATATCGTCGTTGAAGAATAAAAAAAGCTAGATACAATTCGCCCCTTAAGCAGAAGAATATCAATTTTATTGCTATCAGTTCAGCATTCATTATGCTCCGTAAGGGGAATACTGCATAGCTCTTTTTCTCTCTTCAACGACGATATGTATATATTAACTGTAGTTAATGAACGGATGGATCCAGACGGTTGTCCTGTTTATTCCTAGTTGTTCCAACTCCTTCACCATACCTGCATACAGATACAGTCAAAACGAAAATGGGGAATGTGATAAGCAACTATACTGGTAATCTGATAATCTGTAATCTAACAAAAGTAGAAGTACGTATAATTATAATGGTACCAGCAGGATCTGGAAATTTTACTGGATTGAATTCTGCTTCTCCATAACAGGACTCCCAATTGTCATCGATTTCAATGTGCGAGGTCAAAGTGTAGCCTCCCTCAATGATTTTGTGTGCCATGTCCACGACAGTGGACTGATTAATGCCTTCCCTATACTGGGCCCAAGTGCTCCAGAATGGACGAACCAACATCAGCTCATCTGGCGTTCCACTGTGGAAACCATAGTATTTCCTAATCGCCCTTTGATGAACGTCCTTAAGCGTTTCGCCGGATTTCGGAATACACAAGTCGTATTTCAAGCGGAGCTACGAAATTGAACCATAAAATCGTTACTAAAACTAACACAACTAATAATGTATAAATATTAGGTCATATGAATAAAAGGAACTTTTTGGCTTTGGACGAGTTATTACTGGATTCCTTTCCGTGTAAGGATACTTATTTTGAGCAGACAGGCAGAATTTGTTTTCATGGGTTGTGTTCCAGCCTTCAGTTACATACATTGATTAATTAATAAATTACACTGCAACATATACAATTAAAAGTACCTAGGTATTTTAATGAGTGCAGTAGTAATTTATTACTAATAAAGCAAACGTAGTGCAATCTCACTTGTAAAAAGGGGAGTTTCTTCAGCAACATGAAGAGCCACTCCAGAGGAAGTCAGCCAGTAGGTTTCCAGTAAACCACCGAATTGAACGTTACCGAGAAAGTCTCCGGTGACGTAAGCCTCCTCATTTCGTGGTTCACTTTCTATCGGCCATGTCTGAATTTTTGTTTCAGCTCCACCATACCTGTAATATATAATTAGTAGACAGACAATTGTAATGACCACATGAGTAATACATACACGTTTAAATCCATATGCTTTCACTTTTTGTTGAAGTCCTGATGATGATAGTGAGTTACTACCGAAAGCTTGGCAATTTTGCGAATAAAAGATTATTTGCATTGCACATCCAGTAAGTCATAAAATGAATCCAATATTTAATACACATTTAATTATATTTGCAAATTTAAATTTGATAACAATAGTTATGCCTTTAGTCATCACCAATGAATTTTATTTTCAAGATCAAAGCAGTCTTCGAGTCTTCTTCCGAAAGTCGTGGACCACTCAACGGTAGCGCAGTTGTCCTCAACTCTGGGGGCAGTGAGATACACTTTTGCGAAATCTCCCCATTCGTAACACGAGTCAGCTTCTTCTGGGTCACAGTTATTTGTCGGTACTCCAATCACATTGGGAATAGCAAGCCCTAATTTACCCTTAAGGAGTACTTTGCCTGCAATCCGAGTTTAAAAATTTAGAGAATTAATTACGAAAATACATACCTCCCATGGGACAATAATTTTTAACCGTAAAACTTTTAATTATAGCCTGCCTCCAAGGATAACTTGCCTCTTTGGTTAGCCGGGTCAAATCCTATACCTAAGCATTATGTTACGACGACCCGGAGGAAAAGTAAATATTTCAAATGGTAGCCTGGCTATAAGTAGAAGTTTTACGGTAAATGATTGTAGGAATTTCTCCATTGTTTTGATTTAAGTTGTTACCATTCGCTTCTAATGTGTAGTCTAAAGCGTTTTCATCAGACTTGATGACGTTGAATCCCGCTTTGGCAAACTGAAAGGATGTGTTGCAGTTAATAGAAGAAATGAATAGGCAAAGTGCCACGGCCAACAAAACCTCGAATGTTTTCTGGTTTACTATAACAATAATAATAATGAAAAATTAGTTTTTGAAAAAGGTAATTGAAAGTTAATGTTTAACTTTTTTAAGCTAACAATATGCTAATGATCTGAGTGAATACATACTAAAGGTACGCTGCAAAAACTAGTGCATCTAAAACTCCAAAAAACTATCCAAAAATCAAGATACATCTATGTAAACGATAAGAGATGTAAAATGAGGTTTGTGATACACTTAAGATGTATCCTAACTACGTTATATAAATACAAGTAGGTTTGTGGTGTTTCAGATGCATTTTTCCTATGCATTTTTCCTTTCTTATGTTAAGATTCTATAGTTTTTGCAGTGTAATTAATAAGAAAAAACGAAAATAGTAATAATCCGTTTTAACCTGTCATGGTATTTCCTGTGTAATAAGTCCGTCTTGAATTAGACTAAAAGAATCTTATTTGAGAAAGAAGGTTTAATCCTATTCTGTTCGGGTTAGCTATTGAGTCCTTTTAGAATACAGAAATATTTGTTGTCAACGAATACGTGTAATAAAAAACTTTAAGTATTAAGAACAACGAATAACCATAATTAACTTCAATAAAGTTGACAAGATTGCCTGTTATCATTTAATCTTTTTTGCATGTTTTTTATTTTAATCTACGTGTCCCATTTTCAGAACCGATTAGGTAATGATTTGATGCTCGGTACGGTATGTATGAGTATGACATCAGTCTCCAAAATGTCAACTCAAAGCTAATAATGTAGGAATAATAATTACTATTTGGTCACTGGTCATTTGTCATTTACACTAGTTTACATAATTACATATTATATAATGTACGCCCATTGTTACTCGAAAGATTCATTGTAGAATAGAATAATAAATTATTTATGCATATTGCAGTGCACAATTCTTTATGCATTTGCTATCTAAGTCATTCATTCTGCTGGGGGTAATGTCTGCGGTGATGGTGATGGTGAAGCTAATTATGACATCTGTAAGTGTAAGTACAGATATGCACGTGTGTTACTTACTAATTTATTGTTTGATAGGAGAGTTTATTTTAATTGATTACGGTTTAAATGATGATTTGATATAAGTATTGATCAGTACTTGAATTCAGAGTTATGGAGGACTCATTGTCACTGCCTGTCAATCATGCTGATAATGTTAATCATTTTGACAGTGCCACACATTTATGTCTTTCGATGTTCAGATCTCAAGACTACCTCTGTTTTATAGCTGAATTGATTGTTATATTAATATGTACATGAATAATGGTTGAATTATCCCAATTTGAATGTCAGCAAGCAAAATAAGATGAAAATTATGAAAATTTATTCTGGTTAATTACTTTGGATAGTATACAATTAGTTTAGGTTTGCGATAGAAATGCAATAGAATGAATAAATAATACTGGACACAGTAAACTGCTTAAACAGCATAGACACGGACATAGTCCACTTGCATAGCAGAATCTTCTCCTTGCCAAGTGGGATACCATTCGTTTCTCGCACCCCAAAAGTCAGCGAAGGCATTTCCTCCATTGTTAGACCATGGTTTTCTGGTACCAGTAACGTCATCAGGGAAGAAACCGTTGGTTCCACCGACAGCTACATTGAGCATCAAGTAGAACTTCTGGTCGAAGGGAGCCATGCGCTTGTTGGGGGCATTTACCCATGGGTTGGGGACGTCATTAGGGAATCCACCAAGTTCCCAGAATCCACCGGCGCCGGGAGCAATTGTTTTTGTCTCAACTCCATCCAACGTAAATCGCAAGTGTTCTAAAATTACATAAAAACAAAAATGGTATGATTGATTATCATCCTGACCTTTGTTTTGTTTAAGAACATTTAATGAAATGGCAACTAGTAGTTTGGTAAAACCATTTATTATTGACTTACGATCAGTCCATTCGATGCCGTAGGTGTGAAAGTCCCGATTATATCCGTTGTCAACGCCGGTGTTTACGGCAACATGGGCTCTCTCATAACCATTCATATTCCACTGAGGCCCAAAGTGTAGGGTAGAACTGATTTGCTCGCAGCCAATGTTAATTCCTTTATTGTCGAACAATTTTTTGTTTCCTCTGGACTCCATGATGTCGATTTCACCTGAATTGGGCCAACCTCCATATTGATTGTAGGCGGGCATCATCCAGATAGCAGGCCAAAGCCAGTCTCCAGCGGGTAACTTGGCGCGCACTTCCACTCTACCATACTGGAACGTGAATGTGTTCACGGTTCGGACACGGGCTGAAATGGCCGGGTTGATGATATTTCCGTTGGCACCAGAACGTTCACAACCGTAAAAGGAGGGGTTGGTGCACCTAAAATCGTAACCAATTTCATATGTAATTATATAATAGTGTCTAACCCTTTGAATTGTAACTTGGTGATTAAAATAATAATTATTGTGACATTCGTACTCATCTGCTGGAGCACCTCCATGCAAATTAAGGACTCCAGTTTCAACGAAATTAGCACCAAAGCGGTCGTTAGTTAAACTTGGCTTAATGTACAAAACTCCATCGCGAACGTATGAATTTTGACGGTGGTTAGTATAAACTTGGAATTCCCAGTTCTATCATCAAAGAAATTACAAGTCAAGAAAAGTGAGCAATTTTTAACAAAAATATTTTCCTATTTGTACCATTAAGTACTAATGAAAATTTTTAATTTGGTTCAATAAAAAAGGCTACTTACACCACCACCACTCATGGTATTTTCGTGCTGCCATTTTTCCAAGTCAAAAGAGTTGAAATCATCCGAGAAAATCAGATCACCGGGAGCATAAACGGCTCCAGCCGTATTGGTGGTTGTGATCGAAATGTCTAAAAAGATATTTATGAATTATTATAATTGTTTACTCAGGTTATGCATTTTCTGGGTGCAGTCAGGTGAGGATTAAAGTGTGAAACTATAATTACACAAAGGTTTTCCAGGTAATATTTCTGGAATTGGTGTTAGACTTACTTGATGCACCATGAACAAGGGCAGCGGTGGCCAAAAGGGCCAAAGTAACGACCAGCTGAGTCATAGTGAACAAATTGTTGCGAAACTTAAAACTGAGTGAAGCTAGTCCAGTCTTTTATATGAACAATATAAGATGGCCGTGTGGAAAATTTGCAACTATTTATAATCATGTTTATCATGGAGGTTGCATATATATTGTGATTGCACACTTTATAAAAAATCAAATCCTTTAATCCTTTATTGATTCGATTGTATTGGTAGGCTTTTGCCGTCATTTATTAGCGAAAATGTCAAAAATAAGCTGCAGATATATCGGCAACGGTATATCGCTACATAATTAAAACTTAAGTACCTAATGAATGATATTAAAAGACGAAATAGAGAAATCGTTAGAGTAAATATTACACAAAATGCAGATACCTACGTTACTTGCATACATCACGATATCACGTACTTGATCCCAAATCAATTTAAAGTCGCACAATATCATCTTTATCAATGGCACGGAGGTAAGCATATAAATTAAATATAATCCGAAATCGTAATCGGTACGGCCCGTATACATTCGATTCTGCCCAAATTTTCCGGATGAAACGTGGACTACAAATATTTATGTATACCTATGTATGGTANAAGTCACACAATATCATCTTTATCAATGGCACGGAGGTAAGCATATAAATTAAATATAATCCGAAATCGTAATCGGTACGGCCCGTATACATTCGATTCTGCCCAAATTTTCCGGATGAAACGTGGACTACAAATATTTATGTATACCTATGTATGGTATAAAAACTTACGCAAACTAACTCTACCAAAGTTATCGATAGGACTTATGATATTTAGAAACAGATCAAAGGATCAGATCAGTGTCAAAATGGTTTTAAATGATTACTTTAGCTTAGTAACTACGATTACACCAGGCAAGGATTATTGCCAAGATTGATGACATTTTTTGATCGTTGACAGAGGTAGCTTATAATCTTAGTATAGTTAGTGCTGCTAATATAAATACCTACGTTTTTTTAAATTACGTTCGTGATAGAAAATAATACTAGGCATGAGAATGTTGGTCATACGAATTTAGATCACAATTTTTTCGTTAGCCATAAGTAGGTATATAATTGACATACATATAGCTATAAAGTTATAGTGTATTAGTTAGTATTTAGGTTAAAAATACAATGAATAGTCATATTATTATCACGGGGGATGATAAAGTGTCATTCAAAAATATTGAAATATAAATTCATTTTTCTATAATCCTCCCTTACAACTAAAAGCAAATCAGTCAGAAATATGATTGAAGGTAAAAAATCTAAAAATTATCATACCTACTTAATTATAATTACACAAAAGGGAGGTCCGAGGTGCAGTGCAGTGCTGATCACGAGTACAGCACATTGTTAAAAACGTCTTCGCTTTACATTTAATTAAATTAAAATCTAAAACCAAATTACTATAAAACAGTCTGTAGCTGTAGGCACTTGAGCAATATGACTATGGTATTAGCATAGGAGTTCATTAGACAAGTATTGGTAATGAAAGCTATGTAGGTAACATACAATGTAATCAGATACTAATATTAGTATTATAAATTGCAATAAATAATTAGTAATTATTAAGCTGATTAAACTAATTTCATCGCAGTATTTTTGTACATTTTACAATTTGGATCACATTAATCACTTAAAATCGACACTGACGTGAAATTCCAATATCGATCCATGAGAATAATTTAATTACAAACTGAAGATTTGATAACAATAAGCTGGTAGGTGTGAGGTGTCAACAAAGCTTAAATTATTATAATAATAGTTTATACTGCTTGTGAGAATTAAGAATAGAGAAATGGGTGCATTAGGCAGTCGGCAGCAGTAGCTCGTTCAGCTGGATCGTATGCAAACATTGGTGTAAGAAAGTCAGTAAAGTCTCTCGCATCCTGTTCAGACCATTCGTATTTTTCTTTGAGTACATCAAAAAGTCCCCAAGGCTTGAACGAGCGTATATGACGTAGTTTCCCTGTTATCAGTATCAAATTTAAAATCATTTATAACTTACCCCTATTGCAATGTATACACTATAGTACCAAAGTAAGCAACTACTGACACTGTGTAAAAGTCATTTTAGAATTATCACCTTTACGGTTGAATAAGTCTTTGGAATATTTCCCTCTTAATGCTATGTTCGCTGGAATCGGACCCAGGAGTTCTATGAAATGAGCCACATGGTCTTCGTCCCGACTGTAGTTTGTACTTGCGTGGGGTTCAAACAAATATTCTCCTGTTGCGAGCTCAAATGCCTACAGTGAAATAAAAGTTTAACTAATCAAAATACAATTATTACTAGCTTCTGACAATGTCCTCCACCAAAAGGCAGCTAGTAATTAAACGCAGTATCAGAATATCCAAGACACCTTATTCACACTTTTTTCATTACGCTCACTTTCTACTACCGAATTTAATGTGTGTGTAAGACGTTAATCATAAACTTTTTACATCTCAGGACATACCAAACAGGCAGTACTCCATATATCAGCAGCAGTATTATATCCAGCCCCGGTAATAACTTCCAGTGATCGATACTGACGTGTCTGGATGTCATCGGTAAAATGGCAGTCCTAGAAATAACACAACAAAGTAATATTCATGGATAACAATAACAACACGTTGAATGAATTAACATTAAGGTGCATAATTCGTCGGTGAAGAATGAAAACCTCCAGATTCTAGATTGCCGTATGTAAGCAAGCCCCCAGCAGGGATGGAACGAGATTCGTTGCTATTCGGCCGTGTTAAATATCCCAGAACGACAGTTGTCGTGACGAGGATCAGGAACTGGCAGCAGTGCATGCAACGGTGAGGCTTTCAAATTCAAAGTATGATAAATTTGCAATCTGGAAATTTTTTTACTAACGATAAATTACAATCTGGAGGTTTTCTTTTATTTTCTTCAGTGGCGATGCGTCCGTTCCATAAATAACATAGTGGAAAACGGTTTAAGAAAGAGAAATCGAACCGAGCAGCTAATTACAAAAAACGTAATAAATTAATTTAAAATGTAATGGTGAATTCGATGCACGTACAGTCCAGCATGCGTTTCCTAAATCAGCAATTTTCACTTCGATATTGCAATTGTCAATACTAAGATATTTTAGTTTATTCCATTTTTCTTGGTTAACAGTTTCTGAGCCAAAGGTCCGGTGAAGTAAAAGGGACGGCGTCACACATTCTGTCAGCAAGATTCATAAAATTAATAAAGTTTATTTTAAAATTAAGAACACTAGCTTTGCAACATCTTTAACCTAAACAACTAATGCAAGTCACCTAATTACGGCAAAATTGATACGTAAACAAATCAAAAGTACCTGTGTTACGTTCTACTTCAGCAATTTCTTGTTCATCTTCAGCTTTTTCCTTCCCAAAAGATCCCAACAATTCCCTGAGATCCTGGGCTCCAAACATGGGCTTGTGCGAATTCTCATTTGCCTGGCTAGCATCTCCCAACTCACGGTCCAAATAATTAAAACTAAAACTCGCTAATTCACAATCGCAGTCTTTCGCTTTATCATCTTTGCTCGTTTCAAGACTACACAAGATGGAAGAGTCGAGATCGTTATTATTCTTATAGTCTTCGTTCAGTTGCTGGTCATTGTCGTTGGATGTTGTAACAGAAATATAAGCGTGCTCTTTTTTGCAATGATCAATAATTTTACAGTTTGCAAACTCTTTGCTTTCGATTTCGATTTCAGTTGGTTTGACATCATACTTGTCATTTTTTTCTACTTTCTGGTTACTCACTTCCTTCGATCCATTTTTATGCTTACATTTAGATTTAGCCGATGCCTTGGTTTGTTGTATTGGAGCGCTGCTAACTGAAATACAAGTATGATTAATATTAAATAGTACAGTACTGCTAAGCTAAACATAAAAAAACGAATCATTTCAAGAGCAGTCAACATTAGTTTTAACAAATTTCATTGTTTTTCAACAGTACCAGCCGACAAGGACAATTTATTCCCAGATTTGCGCATGTTAATAGCGTCGCAAGCCATTTTACGTATATGATCATCACTGACACATACCAAAACATTTTCAGGCTTGATATCCGTGTGTATTATTTTGCATTTGGTGTGCAGATAGTCCAGTGCTTCTAATGTCTGTAAATATGTTAATAGTAGTTTGTTTAATGGTTATAATAAATAATACACAGAATAAATTAATAAATCAAGTTAAAGACTTACTTAACGCAGTTAAGCAAAAACTTATTAATCAATTCCCCACTAACCTGTCTAATGATATTCTTGACACTTGGCATCGGAATACCGTGGTAATCTGAGCGAATAATAAGTTTCAATAGATTGTGTCCCAAAACTTCGAATACCATGCAGACATGAACACCATTCACCCCAGTGATGTGAAAATCATCAAGCAGTTGCACCGTTTTGTATCTGTTTGGGTCGGTAGAGTCTGCTTCTCTTGCCTAAAATATTTAGTAATAAATACGTAATTCGGATTCCCGCGACCTAGGTCCTAAATATTACGTTAACTCAAGTTAGCTATCTATCGTACTGCAAATACTTGTAGTATCTTACACATTTTAAAAGTTTGATTTCATCATAAGCTGTTTCAGTGTAATGGGCTGCACTCTTAACGATTTTTAGGGCTACAAAGCGCTCTTCCCTGTGGCATTATAAAAAACATAGGATTAACGAACATCATGTTGTTCCAACATTGAAACTAAATTTTGGTACAATCAAACACTCTCAACCAATACGAAATTATGAGTTTGTTTCTTAAAATACGCTTACAAACTATCCCAGGCTAGCCAAACCGTTGAGAAATGTCCCCAGCCTAGTTTTCGGATGACTTCGTAGCGCCTGTTGTAAACATCACCAATCTCCACCGGATGATACCCGCCTAAATTGACCAAAAACGATCACTTAAAATTCATCAAGAATAATAAGTTTCACATTTTCTACAAGACATGACCTAAGTCTAAGTGGTCTGTAAAATCATTAAAATATAAAATGTACAGATAATAGATATTGCTTGTAGTAACCATTAATGACATACCTTTACGGTAATCCTTGTAACTCTCTTGCTCTTCATTGTCAGATCCAGTAGCCTCATCAGTAAAACTGTTTTCCGTATTTTCCTCTTCACTAGCCGTGGTTGTGGATTGGCACCGGTCGGTGCCGTCCGAGATAGATGACCTGCTAAACAATTTCGTCTTTGCTGTCCTTGAACTATGCATGTTTGATTTGTTGACTACTTAATTTACACTAATTACAATAGTAGGGGTAGGTTGATACTAGAAAAGAGTTTAGCATCTAAGTTTTCCACTAGGAATTTACAACTACTGAATACACGTACAACGTAAGGGCACAGCCCTTCAAGGGATGGCTACTATCTATGATAAACGACTTGAGCTGATTAAGACTGAACCACAGCTGTGAAGGCAATTAGTAAATAATTCCTTCTCGAATCATGGAATCATCAATATAATTTAATTATGTAATTACAATTACACCACGTTATATAGCTTGTTTTTTCTGTTCTGTTACAGATTTTAATCTTCGATGTACTCACGAGCTACTAGCAGGACGTCCTTGGGGAATACGGTTAACCAAGGCTGCATCTGCTGCTACACCACTTTTAGTTTTTAAACTGACACGTTTCCTTCCCCGCTTCTGTCCAAAAGGTTTCGCAGCATAATCTACATAATAATAATAATAATAATTATGAATTAACTACATTATAATTTTATAATTATTACATTTTGTTACGGTATTTACTAATTCATTCCCTGATAAGTTCAAATTACTCTACATGTAAAGATATGAAATTCAAATGGTTACAAATTAAAGGCGTATTTAAATTACGAAATTAGCAAGCAATTACCATTCCCCTACCTTTAATTTAAATTTATTTTATGTATCTATTAAAAATAATCTGAATAATTATCCCTCAATCTAGTCGAACCAAAATACATTTTTACAGTACCTACATCATCAATACAAAGCCATTTTAATTTTTTGTTCCTTAATCGTTACTTACGTTGTTGTATGCTGTCATCCTGGATTTCCTCTTCCTCATCAGTTATCCAGTTGGATTCCGAATCATCGTCCTGACTGCTGTCGTCGCTGTTATTGATATTGGTGCTATCTTCCGTGGGGTAAAATTCTAAATCCGCAGGAAATTCACAACCACAAGTGTCCCCCTCCATATTGTATGTGTAGCATAGCCAGCGATTACTGGGACTTAGCGCTGGATTGAACATAGAATCTTCGATTTCCGATAAATTCGATAGGGAAACACTCGTTTTGACAGAGACATTCTTTTTCCCACTTGCTTCTGTATCGCCATCAACCTGTCAGCCAAAGAATTTAAGAGAGCATACATTAATTATCATCTGAATCTGAACTGAGATTTAGATTGAGGACAACATCGCAGATACGATTTAATACATCAATATCATCATGAACTTGAATAATGACTGTAATGCTTAAATCCAAACTTATTGCCTAAATCCGAATGTGGAATACAAAACAGAATTAAAAGAAGATTATATTATTTCAGTCTTGGTCCTTATCACGATATGCATTTTTAAATATTATGAAAAAAACATGCCCTACATTACGCACAACATTCAACGCATAATAGAAAAGTGCAAATGATGTTTATATCGCCGATATCACTATTACTGTGATCGTTGCTTGAATTCAAGCCTTACACGTAACTATAACTTGATTACGCATCATGTAAATTAGTTAAATCATTGATGTCTTCACATAATACTATCTTCATCTTCGTTAAAAAAGTAACAACGGCGCGTCGACCCCGACTACTGATGAGGTATTTAATTTATTCTTCACATCTCTACCTCATGATATGCTCAAACATTTGTCTGTAATTAATTGTCTGGGGAAAATTATGAAAGGTAAATGGTGTAATGTAAGTAAATATACCTGTTTGAAACAAATTTCAGATTGAGTTCGTGAGATGCCGTACGTGGATGGGAAGTAGAATGGCCGAGGAAAATTGAAAGCTTGGAAATTTATTTTACTGTTCATTTTTATTTCGAACCAGTAATATTAACTAACTTGCCATTACTTGCATTAAATATTCTTTTGGTTAAATTTGATTCTAATTTCTTTATGCAGTAAGTGAACTAGTGAGCAACCCGCAATCATATCCCATCCCGAAAAATTTTAAATAACTAGTGTAAAAGTGCTTCACAGTCAGAGTCGGATTACAGTAGCAAAAGTCGTAAAGCAATTATTAGAAGTTGTCTGGCATCTGGTCTGACCTGACAGAAATCTTCTAAGAGACGTGAAACCCAAGTCCAAGCTGAAAAATTGAACCTGACTTTACACCATTTACATAACGATTTAAAAAATAAAAACGTTACCAGTTATTCGAATTGATTCAAAGACAAATAGGTACATACCCACCCATATCCCAAATCCTAAACAGTATATTATAAATCAGAATATTTAATCAATGTATCTGAAACTTTGAAATTCGAATTCGAAGTATGTACTGTAGAAGAAATTAGCAAACTTAACCTTTTACGAGTAATTTATTGAGTATTTTCGATTATTTAAGTGGTCAATGAATTATGTTATGTTATCAATAAATGTTTGTTAGTTAAATAAATACTACTTTCAAACGTCACAACACGTACTGTGATGTGATTCGAATTTGCTTAGAAAAGTAGAATAGAATTCAATTCAAAATAAATTGTAAATGGTTGCGATTTGCGATTAGCATATTAGCAATAGCAATTAGCGATTTTCAAATGCCGGTTTCGATGAAATTGAATCTCTGACAAATTACGCGCTCTTTTTGTACCCCCATTCTCTATTCTCAATTCGCCGAATTCGCTCTCTCATCGTCGAGTTCTCGAGTTTCATATTCATATTGATGCCTTGCTGGTCGTTGTCGTTATAATTATTCTGGTCTTTATTATTTTTGAAAAAATCGATGATTTCTCGATATTTTCAAATCATGAAAATTTTATACGCGATAAATTTGAACAGGCTGCAGAATTTTTTTATACTACTAGACGACGTCCGTAATAATAATAAATTCGTATAATTACGGCAAAAAGTAATTATTCGTATCCAAGTAATCCAAAACTTTTGGGGCTAATTAATCCAAAAGTGTCTGATCGAAAATGGAAGCTCGGGAACGTTTGTGGAAACTTTACCTTGCTAAAAATACTTGATAATAATCAAAAATTTAACAACATGTAATTATGGGTTTTGTGTTTGTGCAGTTCTCTGCATAATACGATTTTCAGTACACATTTTCTATAACAACATCATAATAACTACCTAGCAGTTTTTCACACATACCATATAATCGTGGATGATTTCATACTTACCAAAATTCAATGTCAACTTTCTTTTGAACTTTCCTAAATGGAGACCACCGGCAACAATGATTAGGATTAGTGATTATATAATACGAAAAAAACTTAAATACATTTGTGCCTCTTTCAGTCTTCAGTTTGACATATAATTATGATTATTTCCAAATCAGTGGCTTGAAAATTACAGATTCATGTTTTATGTGTCTGTATAACGTACATTGTGCAGATGTTATATAATGTGTAACTTTTATATGCTTCTTCTTCAGATGTTGTGACATCGAGATTCCACCGTACGGTTTATTACTGTGACATCATTCTGTAACACGTGTTACATAATGATATCACAGAAATAAAAGGAGCAAGAAGAAGCAAGAGGCAAGAAGTAGTGAGTTTTCTCCATTGAATATTAAAAAAACTTATTGCACGCATTTTTCCGTAAACGCAGTTCATGACATAGTTATTTCTCCGAAATGCAAACGAAGTTAAAGTTTAACTTCGTTTAACGTAGCACTCTGTTTTTCTAGTTTAACAGGTTTTGCATTTAGACGGAGAATTGTTGATAGAATTGCTGTCAATCTTTATTACCTCATTCCTTCCCGTTTTGTACCATGGCGTGATTTAAAATTGATGAAATAATTAATTGAATTCGATTAACTGAGATCACGGATGTTTACATTTTATTTTGATGTATTACAGTTACAAACTGAAGTAGATTGCAAACAACCTTAAGATGCATTATGTGAATAAAATGAACTAGTTAAATGACGGGATTCAATCATCACAAATTTACATTCGTCAAAAAATGTAGATTAAGTAGCGGAAAAAATCAAAAAAAAGCGAAGTCAAAACGTTGATTTGTAGCTTGAATAGAAATCCAAAACGTCTCGTCTGGCTAACCTGCTTGGGCTTGTGCTGGCATAATTAATTAATTTGTATGATTTGGCTTAATCTAAAGGATGACCAGGTTTTAGTCATGTTCAAGTTCTTCCATTTCCATTCTCCCATTTTGATTTAAAGCCTGGTGGTGTCAGCAGTGTTGTCGATTCTGGTCTAGAAAAAATCGTTTCATTTAAGTTATGTCACGAGTTTCGGGTAAATTCTACTGCAGTATGAAAAAACTTATAACCTTCTACTGTGAACACTAAGCGTTGAGATGTTGGCCCGTTTCGACGACGGCTTCTTGGAGGCAAAAAACTGTTCAATTTTTTCCAAAGTTTTCTTCTTCGTTTCCGGCAGTGTACACAGAATTTGGAGTGTTCCAAATAGACACACTCCTCCGTACAGCCATAATCTCCAGTGGAAAGCAAATTTTTTTGATGGATCCAAAGCACTAGATGCGTAGTTATTTAGGAACCATACTGAAATGAGAGGTGCCAGACAGTATCCTGGAAAGAAAAACAAGAGGCGTTTTATTTAGTCATTACACCTTTTGAACTTGAAGTTAATTATAAGTTTTAGGTTAATTAAATGTCAACCTTTAGACCCTGGGGGTAAAATTTCTCCACTGAAATCAATATTTAATTGTAATTAGTCCTCAAACAAAAAATACTAAATGATTGTAAATCATGAAATTCCACCAATAGCAAAGTCAGTTAGTCTTACATTATAACCCAGGGCAAAGGACCAATCCCTATTGAAAAGCCAATTAAGAAGAGAAAAGTGCATGAAATCGGAATCCAACCGTAGTCCACCGAAGTAATAGCTTGAGCAAAATTCTCCTGATTAAAATAGTAGAACGTGCCAAGAACAACAAGAGAGAAAGACATAATGAATCCAGATCCTATAATCATTGTTCTTCTGCCAATACAATCGATGATGAGAGCGGTGAGTACTGTGAAAGTGATCATGACCAATGCCAGGATGACATTTGTCATGTAGCTATTTAAGTTGAAGCCCGATTTGAAGAGGAG
>JAAXYX010002227.1:0-18381 GCA_036851915.1 Ptenothrix huangshanensis
GTTAGTTTAGTTTTTTTTAGTCAAACTAAAAATTGAATTATCTAATTTTCATGATATAAAATTATGAGATATTTGGTAAAATTGTGTGAATATTCTAAAGTTTTTTATAAACGTGAAAAATTGGAGTAAGAAGTACTAGAAAATATATTATAGTAGTGTAGAAACGTATGTTCTGGTGAAAAATAGGACGATTTTATTAAAAAAACCCGACGTAGGAGGGTTTTTGTAAATCTTCGTACTTTTGCACCAGAACATACGTTTCTACACTACTTTTGTATTTGTTCGACAATTTTTCGTTACTGTTTAGTGGCAATTATTTTGTCTAGTTCTTAATTACTAGGGTTTTACCTATTAGTTGTAATCTAGAAGAGTCTTATATTTATTTAATTACTTAAAACTAATGGATTTGCGTCTTAATTAAATAGTTACGTAAGAGAAGAATGATAGAGTAACTGACGATTGGTTTTGGTATCCGAATACCTTGATGTTTTAATTGAATTGTTTGCATCATGAACTGTTAAATTATGAGTGACTGGGGTGGGTAAAATAAACCAAATTAGTTTATGGAATGATATTTTTACTTTAATAGTGGTTGTTGTAATTGATCGATCAAAGAATTTAGATTAAGCTACACAATCACTTACACTGATCACTTTAATATTAAATTAATTCTTGTTTAATTTATTTGTATGATCGAATTGAGAAAAGAATGTGAGAGTGAGAGTAAGTGAATTGTCGATCGCGACTGATCGTGATGACGATAATGAATAGTTATAACTGATGGGAGTAACGATGGCAAAGCAGCTGTGAATTGCTGTGTAATTAGATCGAATGGAAATGAGAACCGGCGTTAAAGTTCTACTATGGTGGATGAAGAAAAGCTGGAATTTATTTTGGCATCTTTAGAAAGTATTTATTCTATAAGATTTACATGCTATGCTTATTTTGCTGACGTCACCTTGCAGTCTGGTTTGTGCTGCGTTGGCGTGCTGATTCATTCATGACCGAAATCATTTTTACATTACTTTTAAGTTAATGAATATTGATAGTTTGATTACTTTTAGCTTGGGGACAAGGAAAAATTGTTGCTAAATAAACGGTAAGTCGATTAACAATTATTTTTACCTAATTATTGTTAGATTTTGTTCGTTAATTTTATATTTTGTGTGTGTCTGTGACTAGCACAAATGGATGTGTTAAGTTTTATTGAATTATTTCGTTTGTGATTTAATATGGATTTTGAAAGTGGCCGCTGTGAACAAGATTGTGTGGTATAGTAAATATAGGTAGATAATTAGGATTAATTTTTGATATGTGGTGTGTGCTTATGGTTATGTACTATGTACCTTTGTATTTTAATTTAATTTTAACTTATTGCTAGGGGTTATTATTAGAACAATTCAATGACGAACTGTGATAGATGAATAAGTAGTGAATAAGAAGTGATATAATAATAAATTAATTATTATGATTGAAGTTGATGCAATCGATTTGAATTTACGATGTTGTGCATTGAAATTATGATTGGTATTAATGATAAATGTGGAAGAGTGATCATTATTGATTAGTTATAAAGAAAAAACTTTCGTGAATTTACATTTTTACTTATCACTTGTTTTGGAGTCGGATGCAGCAAGTTCGGATGGTTTTACGCTCAATCTCTTAAATCTTACACTTGGTTTAATTGATTTGGGGGTTTTTATTGGTTTTTCTAAATTTAACAATTCCTTAGTTGAGGAATAAGGGAAGGAGGAAATACGGGTGTGCTTGATGTTGCTGATCGGTATCTAGTCACCGTCGGGGTTTCCTCTAATGGATTTCGGGTTTCAAGGTATCTGGGGATGGGGTTTAAGAGTCGATTATTTATATTTCTGGGTCTTCTTTATTCATGTCATGATTTTCTTCGATCGTTTCTTTGGGCTCGTCATTTACGATTACAGGGGTTTTACTTTCTTGTTCGTTCCTTGGATTTATCATATTATCTTTGTGTGCAAAAGCTGAGGCTAATTGACCTATTTTATCAAAAAGGCTAGTGGTTTGTGTGACATGATCTGATTCTATCGTAGAAGGGGATTTATAAGTGACGCATAGTCTTGGCTTTGTCGCTTGTGTGGGGCGAACTATTGGTGGTATAATTCAACTTGTGGTAGGGGATGGGGTTTTTAATCTTAGAATCTTTGGTGTTGATGCTTTTCATGGAGATATCTTTGTTACTGTTGCAGATTGGCCTGGCTGACTGTGATTGTCATTTGCTGGACATAGTCTGGGATTTTGCGGGACAAGTACAATCGTTCGATTTTCTGGTGAGTCGTTAGAACGTAGATTATTTCTAAAAGGTTGTGATTATCTTTCGTAACATTTTAAATTTGACTGCTCTGATTATGACTCCTAGGTAGGTGTAATGGGGTGGGTTTTGCTTTTATTTTATTACTTGTCTGCAGTCGTCTGCAGAGTCTGCATCGCTTTGGTCTGAAGGATTTTAGTTATTACCATTTTGCTTATGTCTTTTAGGGGTGGATGATGGGCTACTGCTGTCTTTCTCGTCGTGTATATCATCTTCTTTGTCCGTGGATTCTTTCCAGGATGATTCTTTCGATTGTACGATTTCTTTTTCTACATTAGGGGCAGGTGGAATTGTTTTGCCGCCTCTGGGGTTTAAACATACATATGAGTTTTTTCCTAATATTTCTTTTATTATAAATGGGCCAATGTAGATGGGGTTAAATTCGAGGTGGGGAGGAGGAAGGCGTCATTGACCATGAAGTTGTAGGAAGGATGTGTCTTATTGAGCCTAGCTTCTCTGCCATAAACTAAATAATACGGTGAAGTGTGGGTCGCAGCGGTGATCTTGGAGTTGATGGCGAAGACCGCGCGATGCATGAGCTTGTTCTAGGTATTACGTTTTTCACAAATTTCCTCATGGTACGTCGAACAGCTCTATTGGATCGCGCGACTAAGCCTTGTGACATGTGACTGTAGGGAATACTAATCACAAGTTCAAGGTTTTTTGCTTCGCAATATTTTCTAAATTTATTTATTGTAAAATGTATGCCTGTACCATTATTAAAACCGTTTTCAGTCTCAGGGAATGGCCCGATGAAATCGATGGCTAAGACTAAGAAAGGTTTGTCTGGTGGGAGTCTGGGACGAAGGGGACCGTACGTCGGTACTTCCCGATCGTTGAAACGCTGCAAGGGTAACAGTGCTTCACGAACTTTTCTATGTACATACCTTTCCAAGTATACCTTACGTTAATGAGGTACCACATTTTTAAAAAACTGTGATGCCCGCCGGCGCAACATTTGTGGTTTCTTTAAAAATTGGGAATCTTGCCTCCACCAGTACCACTAACTTCCACTACCGACCGTGATCGTTTAGTTGGGATTTATACAGTAATCCGTAAATAAGGGCATAGTTCTTATGAAATATGTGGGGAAAACCTTCTTGTGGGGGTAGGAATTGCTAAATGATTTCAATTAATTCTTTGTCGTCGTGTTGTAATTTAATAAATTCTTTTATTTTTTCAAGGGGTACAATTTACAAAATAAGGGTCGTTTTCTCTTTAATCCTTCCCAGTTCAAGAAGTAAATGAAAATTTTAAGGATTTTGATGTGATTCTACTAAACAAATCTACGTGGGCCATACTCTTTCCTGGTACGTAAGTGATATTAATGTCATAACTATTTCTTGTCCCCAACGTGCTAGTCTACCGTTCGGGTTTTTAACGTTAAACAGCCATTGCAGGGATTGGTAGTATAGATATTAACTTTGCTACCATAAACATATTGTCTAAACTTATGTAATCCAAATATATCCCTTTTCTGTTACAAGGCATTCGATTTTTCGAGATGCGTATGCAATCGGTCGGGGTGGATGTGCCGTTGACTGATTGCAAGACTAGATTTCTAATCTGCTTTGGTAAGGATAATTAGGGGTTTGGCAATTTTGGCGTAATCTTTAATAAATCTACGGAAATAACCGGTTAATTCTAAAAATGCTCGTACGTCTTTTAATTTCTTAGCGATGGGGATCTCTGCGATGACTTTAACTTTTATATCATCGACCTTCACTCCATTGGCGATAATTATGTGGCCGAGGAAGTGAAGACGGTCAAATCCAAAGTGGCATTTGGAGGGTTTGAAAGTTAGTTTTATCTCATCACATTTTAAGAGGACAAGATCTAAATGAATAATATGGGACTCCCAACCGCGACGATGAATTAGCAGATCGTTGATGTAACATACGACGATCCAACATCTCTAGTTACCTAGAAAGTTATTCATCATACGTTGAAATACGACCAGTGTCATCTTTAACCCGAACAGCATTGTCATTAGTTTAAATTTCGCCATGTTGCCAACAAAAAAGTCAACTTTTCGATAAGAGATTTCTCTACTTTTACCTGGTGAAAGTTTATTGATCGTTTCTTGAACATTTGGGAGGGGATAACTGTCATTTTTCATTACTTTATTAATTTGACGATTATTGATACACACATCTTTTAGCTCCAATGGCTCTGGTGGAAACTAAAATTGGGGCTCCGTTTGACAAATTCGATTCTCTGATGTTACCTAGTCTAAGATTTTTCAGTACTGTTTCTTCGACTAATTTCTTTTCTTCTGGGGTTAAAGGGTATTGTCTAATATTATTTAGGGGGAATTACCTGTTTCTATTTTACATTCGACGCCAATTACATCATCAGAGAACGAAAATGGCGCTCGATGCTTGTTCAAATCTGCTATTAATTGCTTTTTCTGTAGGGGGTTAATCTATCGCCTATTTTACAAATTGGTGTTAGGGTGGGAGCACTGTGACTGTGATTTGGGGCTGAGGTTGTTGCATTATTATTTTGGGTATTGTTTGCATTTTTATTTAGTTTGTTATTTGAGTCTGTATATTGGGAATCTTACTTACTTTTCTAATCACAGGTTTCTGTGGCTGTAATTCGGTGAGTAGTTTGGGATGGATTGGGTCAAGATTATTGCAGCTTTGTAGTAGTTCAATCTCTATAATAACATAATATATAATATCAATAATTATCCCTGCAAGGGTGTGGACATCTGCAATATACCAACAATGGTCTGCGCGGTCTTCTACTACTTAAAGACTTAAGGAACCAATTCTAAAATAATAATAATAACAAAGGGTGTGGACATGACGGGTTCTGTTGCGCGAGGCAGGGATGAATATTTGTACTGCTTGTTTAAGGGTAATGTATTGTTTATTTTGGTTATTATTGTTGTTATGGGGAGTGAGAGGGAGTACGTTGCGGTGCCTGATTTTAATCATTATTATTATTTATGCGGTTGGCCTATGAGCGGCAAATCCGCACGTTTGCGGAGCTTACTCGTTTTTGGGCTGATTTTTGAATTGTGGATTATTCTGGTGGTTGTGTATGTCGATTGTATTAATCATTAATGGAGGAATGGTCTGGGTTTGGGAAGGTTGAGGAAGTTCGACTGTTTCTACGTTCGACTGTTGAGGACGAGAAGATGTCTGGGGAATTTGTACTGAATATTGTTGTTGCTGGTTGTTCTGGGTGGAATATTCTATTTGGGCTTAATGATAGTATTGTTGGTCGGGGCGGGAGAATGTATTATTGTTATTTATTTATTTATTTTTTCTTTATAGTCATGAGGCTGACATCATTAGATGTTGGTGTTAGGCCTGGACTTACATATTCATATAACCAAACAATTAAAAATGAACATTCAAGTTTACATAAACGAGTCAACGATAAATTCAGCACCATTAGAGAGTTTAAAATAATATAAAAATACTTCAAGCTACACCATCAATTCTTTTAGTCATAACATATTCATTTAATTTTGAACCAAAGTCACTATACTTAATTGCTTTATCACGAAGGTAGTTGGGTAGTTCGTTCCACCTGTTAACGCATTCAAAGCTCGTCCGAAGGTGAAAAGCAACTATGTTATTTTTTTCGCGAGTTTTCTGAATATATTTACATAAACTGAGGCTGTTAATATAGTTCATATTTGATCCCCACTTGAGTAATTTCAACATAAAATTTCAAGAATAAATAAGAAAACGTTAATTACTGGTCGTTATATTCAGCATCTCATACATTTCCAACTTATACTTATAGGTATTGTTGGTTGTATTAAACAGAAAAATTAATAATAACTTATCTAACATGTTTTCAATTTTTTGGATCTTAAGTTTGCTAGCTTGTGACTACACAAGGTTACCGCAGTTAATTTGCGATAAAACAAACGACTGGACAATTACTCTTTTAGCATTAATGGAGAGGTACCTCTTGTTGCGAATGAGACTCCCAAGTAAAGCAGACAACTTTGAATGCAATTTATCAATGTGTCTGGAGAAGTCCAATTTGTCATCTACAGTAAGAGCCAGGTATTGGAACTCATAGACTCTTTCAATATCTACATGTTGTATGTTAAGAGTCTCATTAATTTCAATATCAGCCCCTCTGTTGAAAATTATGTACTTAGTTTTGGATACATTTAACATTAAGTCATTATCTTTCAGCCATTTTACAAGGGAGTTAGGTTTAATTCTCGCTTTGTCAAAGAAAGCATATATACATATATCATAGATGATAAAAGTCTTTTTCAAGAGTATTGCTGACATCATTGAAAAAAATGTTAAAAAGAGATGGCCCGGACACTGACCCCTGTGGGACACCGTACGTGTCGTCATGGGGGTCAGAGGTCAGGCCATTTACATGTATTGAAAACTTTCTATTATGTAAGTAGTCAGTAAATACTCTAATTAAGTAGTCATCACAGAGCATAACATTTTTCAATTTATGTAATAAGAGGATCCGGTAGACGCTATTGAAAGCTTTGCGGAGATCGACAAAGACTGCCATTACTTTAAAAGTTGGAATTCCAACATATTTACAAAAAAGTGTTAAAAAGTGAACTAGTGCTGACATGCATGAGCGCCCCACTCGAAAACCATACTGCTCATCACATAGCTTTTTCTCCGTTACTTTTTGCATACGCATACAAATAATTTTTTCAAATATTTTGCTTAAGTAAGGGAGACAATATATGAGACGGTAATTGTCACAATTACCAAACCTGGCATTCCTGTCTTTAACTAATCAAATAACATTTGCACTTTTAAATCTTTGAGGTAGTTTACCAAACAATATAATTATGTTAAACAAAATCAAAATTAGGGTAATTATATCTGCCATTTTAACAAGGTCAGGGCTAAAAACGTCAATATTTTTATTTGTTTTGGATGCCATTTTACTTACAGCTAGCCAAAGAACATCGTTGGTAATTGGTGGGATAGAACCTGGATCTTGAAGTTGCAAATGAGATTGAACATTTTGAATGTCGTCTTTATTATAAATTATTTTGACAATAAATGACTGAGCAAGTTGGTCACAGATGCCTTTGTGCGTCGTGAAGGTGATTCCATTTGGTCCAGTGATCAAGGGAATGCTTACAGGAAGTTTAATTTTAGAACTATTGTTGATTTCCAGAGACAATTTTCCAGATTCCTTTTGTATTTTCTGTATTTGAAAAGTCAATATTCCTTTCATAGTATTTACGTTTAGCAAAATATAATTTGTTTTTCACTTGTTGGTGAAGTTGCTTGTAGCGATAGTGGGTTGAACTACAATATTGATTTTGTTCGAGCTGAATTTTGTTCCTTAATTAATTTGGTTATCTCAGGTGCTACCCACACGTATTAGCTCGAACTCTCTTTTTGACAGTTGGGCAATTTGTTTCGACATGCAAGTCAATAGTTGACGTAATTACATTAAAAGTAAAAGAAATAGAATACTTATAAAGTTCAAGAGAGTTCCAGTCGATAAGAACTAAGCTATTATTAAGGTTATTCAAGTTCAGCTTATTGTATTGTATTGTCGATATAACATTGCTTGCAATTCTATTTTTATCAATAAGGTTTGGGCTTAGGTCAAACAAAAGCCTATCGTGGTCTGAGAAGCAAGAACTTTATAATGACCATCTTAGGTTTAAGTTCGTGGGTACTATAATATGGTCAATACAGCTACTACTTTTAACCTTACCAAACGAGCGTCTGGTTTGACAGTCAACAACTTGTTTATAGCAATATATTTTAATGAGCGATATTAGTTTAGTACTTAAGGAACTTACAGTTGAAGTGTCAATATTTAGATCACCGAATAAGAAATTTGAAAAGAAGAAAAAAATTTGAAGCTTGAATCAACTTTTAACAAAGAATTTAGGAACGACAGAGCAAAATAAGAGATTAAGGGTACAGTACCGATTTCAAGATTTAAAAAGTTTAGTTGAAGTGATGTTGGTTGTTACTTATTTCAGCCCCGGGGCCGCCGTATCCTTCTTTTAATCTCAGGAGTTCTTTTTTGCAAATAGGTCCTGCCTCGGTAGTTGTTACCTCAATAGTTATGTTCTTTATTGTTGTAATTCCCATTGTTATTATTCCAACTCCATCTGGGGTTGTACTGATACTAGCCTGATTGTTGGTTTCTCTAAAAATATGATTGTTGATTATTATATTCGATCGCCTGTTGGTTTTGGTTACTCTGTCTTTTGCTATTTTTGGGGTTGTGCCGAACACTGTCTTCTAGATGGTCTGGTTTAATGCATATTGAACTAGTGTGATCTCGAATAGTTTGTCTTATAGCATGGAACAGGCTGTGGAATACCAATGACTGGCCATAGCGAAGCGGATTTCTTCAGTGAGGCCTGCACATAAGTCTCTGACTATTCCTACCTGACTGGCGGGGGGGGGGGGTTGATTTTCAAAATTAGCGCTTTTCCCTTCTAGCAATATACCTGTCCCAACATTTTATTATTGAAGACGAGTTTGTCCTTTTCTTTGTAGGCTGGTTCTATTCGATTTTCAGGGATACATTCTAATTGCAGTTGATCGTAGATTTGTTGTACGAGGGATTTGTTTCGATCGGTATCTTGAGGTTAAGCTTGGGTGAAAATCGGTTTACCTGGGTGCCCAAATTCCCTCCAAACAATTTTTAATGGTTTTGGATTTCGTGTTGGACATGAAGCAGTCTAAGTGGTTGACGAGGTGTACTGGATTAGTTTCCAGCGCAACCCGGAGTCTTTCTACCTTTTCCATTCGTGTGAACTTGGAGTTCTTTAATCTTTTTCTTGGGTTCTGTCAATTGCTTTCGTAATTGCATTTCTCATACGAGAGTAATCGTTTTTCATTCTCGAGATCAGTGTGGGATTGGATTAACAAGTTTTGTTGTTGGGTTAAATGTTTATGTGGGAATTGAATTAGAGGGTCCTGCACGTTTTGCAAGAGTTTCTGTTCTACCTCTTTGATCTGGTCTAGATATATCGTCAGTCGCTGCTTCGTGTCATCGAGATTGTTAGCAGTCAGTGCATCTGGGTCAAGCTTAATAACGTCTGTGACTAAGGGTATTTAGGGTGGGACTACTGGTTGTAGGGCTACTGATGTATTGGCAATTGAGGAGATGGACGATGTGGACACTTGACTTGACATCGTAGTTGGGATTAAAGTAGATGGGACTGTACTGATGTGCTGGGTGTTCATTATTTTGTTTGGCATAAGTTTCCTAGATGCTGAGTAGTGCTGCTTTATTTGATGCAGTATTACGCTTCCGTCTTGGTGTTCCATACTTCGGTGGGTTTGGGGTTTAGAATGTATTTATTTGTTGTAATTTTATTGTCTAGACTTTTTTGGTAGAATGTACTACTCTATACACTAGCTTGGTGACTTACTAGGTATATAGATAGTAGTTGTTTATGTTTTGGAGTGATTGATATTCAGATTGTATGGAAAAATAATTAACTATCTAGGTCTACTTCGTCTAATCTATTCTCGTCGATTGTTGAAAATGGACAGCTTTGATTATCTCAACCTATCGAGTGCAGATTGTGATAGAAAAGGATGTACTTACGCTAAGGGAGTTTAAAGCTAATCTGGTTGGCTGTATAATCCATGTTTGCAACTGAATAACTATCTACTATTTTTGTTGTCGTTGTTTGGATGGAATGAGTCTGAATCTGAGCTATGATATTGTAAATAATAACTGTACATAACGTGGTAAATGGTCACTATCCTGGGCGTAATAATTATTCCTGAACTTCACTTCGCTACCTTGGTTATCTGCAAAGTGAACGGGGATGGCTGGCAGTGGTTTATTATGGACTTTGGGATTGAATGTTATGTTAATATGTGAAAATGGGCAGGTGGTGGGTTCGCAAGCTAAGTTTAAACACACCAACGTGTTACTAGGTTGATTTCGTGAAAGATGCGTTAAGACAACTCTAACTATGAATGATTGTTGGGCAGTTAAATGAGGGTCACTGACAACTGTCCAAGAAACTAAGAGTTCGGCTATCGGATGCAATAATGTCAGAGTATGAATGTATGCAGTACTATTGTGAGCAGTTACCTGGTATCTTAATGTGCAAAGTTCCATTTTATAGTCATGTTTATTAGTGAATTAAAATTAAACTATGACTAAGTATCTAATATGATGTTAGGGCATTATGGGTCATTGTGATTGATTATTCTATTGTTTTACTTTTTATTAGATATTCAAAAAGAAAATGTTTGGAAATAAGAGTTTGAAGTCGACTGTAATATGTTTATGAGTACAGTGGACTAGAGTGCAAGCTGTATGGATGCAAATTATTATTTTAGGGACCTGATTGCGGAGTAAACTAACTATCGCAGCATTGATTATGTACTTCTGAATACTAGAAAGAGGATTATTAATATTCTTTAAAAGTTAGATGTTCGGGATTACTATTGGAATTTTGATCGTGAATGACCTGATTACTGCAAAGTTTCTGTTGCTACGACTAGATACCTTGCGAAGAATTCTGAAATTTAAGAAAAGTTGTTGCCTGACAATTGATGCGGTTGCAATTATGGTTTATGGACACTAGAATTGATGTAGGCTGATGAAATGATAAACTCGACAAAGCGCTATATATTATGTAATATTTCTGATATGATAAGGGGGATTCGTCTAAGTTCTGAAAATGAACTATTTGTTGGTTGGTGGGGTTAAGAAGTTGATTTAATTGAATTAGGGGAGTTAATACTAAATATTCAGCAAAATATTCTGGCATTTGTGAAACGTTGTTAAATTAGAAATTTGTTATTGGGGAATAATACTTGACTTTTACTTTTATATATAGAATTGTATTGCTGGTACTATCCACCAATGGGAGGGAAATGAAAACAACATAATTAGAAAAAAGTTTTGATAATTTCTCCATGTCACCGATCAACTTTAGGAATAAGAGTGAAACGATCGATAAAATGAAGTTGGGATTGTGCACTTAATCTATTATTGATTCGAGCTTTAGCTCTTAATGTACCTTAGTTCTGTGTAGAGCCTGTCAATTGAGGCGGATCCTGGAATCGTCGGGGCCTGGGCTGACTGGTTCCGTGGACCTCTAGTATGACCTCACGACTGTCCTGGAACTGCTCCGTGAATTCGTGTTATGTGGCTACTGTAACTGAAACAATACTAATTGTGTTAATATTTTGTTATGACTAGATTGGAACTCTGTGAGTGATAAATGTTATTGATCACGTCACAAGTTGTATGTAATTTGAAATGGTAATTGTATTATTGTATTAATTAAATTGATTTGGTTTTTACGCTCGTTACTGATGCTGTAACCAATGATGAGTCTTGAGTTCTCTTGCTGCTTTGTCCTTTGGGCTTTGGGCGGGGTTGGGTAATGTGATCCTTGAGTTTACGGGCTATGTTGGTGGGTAAAAAAATTCTGGGTTTTGGGAGTTAGCAATGGAAATACCCGGCGACTCTAAAGATGGGAAATAAGGGTAACGGGTGACGTGCTCAGACGTGGATACTCGCTAAGCTTGGCATAGTGAGAGGTTGAATGGAGGATGCTTGGGTTAAGAAATGAGGGGACTTGGACTTGTAGATATTTTATGTACAATGCTATTGGCTTAATTACTCGTAGTAATAGATTGGACAAGTGTACTCTACAAAAGACAAGAGACAACTGAGGGTGAATGTGAAATGAATGGTGTGTGTTGGCTACGATCTCAGGAATATCGTATGTATGTGTCATGTGTTGATGTACAATGGTACTTATTCTATGCTTACGTCTAAGTTAATGCTATTACTTATCCTAACTTTAACCTAGATGTTGAGTGAGTTGAGAGGAAGGGAACTTGTTCTACTGGAAGAATGTTATTTTCTATTTCTGCAAGTGCTAAAATGTTATCTTTGGTTGCTTTACTGATTGATATTTCTCTCTTATAAAGTGTAGCATGTTTTATGCTTTCAATAATATCCCAGTTTCGTTCAAGTAGATCTGACATATTTACACTGCGACACTAAATTTCCCCCACTTTATTTTCACATAATATTTATACAAATACACGAAATGATTCAAAAATTATTGCACAGTTCTTTATTTTGGGCAGTTAATGATTTGTGTGTTACTAGGTAGAATACGATTGCGTACACGAAGTCGGTCATCGCACTTCGGGTGTAGATTAAGAAATAAATAACTATATGATAATTTTTTTGGGACAGTAAAGGCATCAGGGAGGAAATTTTACGTTTCAAAAAAGAGTCTAGAGTAGAGAGACTACCCAAGCACGCAACTTGTGATGTAAAAGTGGGGGACTTAAATATAACAAAATAATTAATAGTAAGCCTCTAAGTAGATCTCTTTAAAATTACTCCTCGAATAAAAAGTTTATGAATTTTATTGGTTTTAGAAGAATCTAATTGTAAATTACGAGAATTGTAGGTTCTTCCTGAAGAATTTCAAAATCAAGCCCACGAATAAATGAAATATTTTTTAATTTCAACTTTAATTCTTCATATATAGGTTAATCTTCAATGTAGCTGAAAATAATCCTTTGTGGTTGAATATTCATTAATTGGGTTAAATTTTGAAGTAGATTAGAAGTAAACTCCGTCTTTCCGAATTGTGATGCACCTAGTCAACAAATAAACAAGAATACAAAAAATTAAATTGACAAGCTCAAATTATAGAATTTTTTCCCATGAATACCTGATATAATCATCGAAAACGGGTGCTGGAGTTGCTTTTGCTATTTGTAAACTTACTCCAATGTAGAAGACATTATTTCACTTTTCAAAAATGCAGTGTTAAGATGAAGTCTTATGTAAAAAGTTTTAATTCCTCAAATTCATCATTTACCAATTTAAAATTTATTACGTCAAATGACTTCGTTTGATGGCTACGTACTGTGGGGTGTAAAATAAAATGCAATTTAAAATATTTCGTTTAATGTTAACGATCCGCAACAAATTCATAAGCGTATTTTTGTGTATTTGAGGTTCTATTAGGTCACAAAGAATGTGTAACTTAAAATACTCCACTCTGTTAGTTACACGATTTGTTTTCTCGGTTATGGATGTAGACAGGTTGTAAATTTCTACGAGAGCCACTTCCATATTATTTTGATTAAAATGAAATGGTTGTAGTAGTTTTATACTAAAATTTAAAAGTGTTGGAAAATAAATGTTTGTTTCAAAAACGGGTACATGAGCAAAGAACTACAAATTTGAACTGACGTCAAGGCGAGTCACTTTTAGAGACGATTAACGTTGGACAACTCAGCTTCGTAGAACATGCCATTGATGACGTCATTGCTGGAATTCTTTACACGATAAGTGATTGAGTGTCCTTCAATGATAGAATCGATACGTAAATATTTTCTGAAAATCGCGATGTATATCTCTTTTCGAATTTCGACTTTGTTTTAAAATTCTGACTAATTCGTAGGGGTTGAACTTCGGTGTTTTCTACTTAGTATCAAACTGGTCTTTATGTACGTTCATCCGCACATCAGTTGGATTAAATTCATTCAGGTGTCATTTTTATTCCACGGTGAAAAATTTTGTTGTACAAACTTATTATGTTGCTTAAAACGTCCTAGTAACGCTATTTCTTATTTGAAAAGTGATTCGATGTAAAATATTGCGTTAAACGCGATAGTAAAGTGTGATTGAACTTTGAAAAATTGCTGTTCGTTGTTATGTTAAACTTTTAAAAGCTTTTACGTTCTTTGTTGTAAAATTTAATCCGTCTGTCACATGACACTAAATTCGGGTGATTTTTCTCAGTTAAAATGGAACTTATGGCTCTCGTAACTTCTTTCCCGGATTTAATCTTTTTTCAAACGGCGTAACCGTATCTACTACATACGTCCATAATTGTCATTATATATTTGTAACCCCTAGTTGCTCTGGAATGTTTCTGCATATCAATTAGTTCGATTTCCCATATTTAGTTAATATAGGGTGCTGAAACTTTACGTCGTTGAAATCTGCTTATCGTAAATTTATGCTTCGTGTAAGTCTCTTGCGCCTGCAAAAAATCAATGGATGATTGTCTTTTAGACGGGCAACACCACCTTAACTTGGAAATTCTTGGATCCACACATACAAACCGAGTACGCCAACTTACTAAAGGGAAATCAAAAGTCGCAAATTGCTGTACCTCACGCATCCAAACAGTTAGCAGCCCCGAGCACAGCTACTGCCACCAGTACTGCTGAAGCTAACAGGTCATACCAGGAATATAGCTTCTCTGGTATTGATTCCGCCACTAGCGAGTCAGACGATAACTCATACCCCCCCCCCCAATCCTTCATAAAAGAAAAAAAATCCGAAAATTACACAAGAGGAAGAAGGAGCCTCGTACAATCAGGATAATACCATATTCCCGACTTCCGGTCTCGGTCAGTCAGTACTGAGGACAATATAGGCGCCGAGTCTACCGACGACTTCAGCGACGAATCAATCCATCACACAAAGTCCGAACAAGCCGATGGGGAAGATGATCCTGATCAAGCAGGAAGGGAACTAGTGGGTAATGGGGAAAACAGCACTTCAGAAACGGAAGGAAATAATCCCGGAACTTGTGGAGGAGACGAAGGTCGGACCCTTGGAGGGCGCGACGATCCAGACCGTTCCATACCACCCACACCCGAAACCGCAACTATGCCGGACACCAAGGATAGTCATATTATTGACAATAATACACTGACTTTACAAATAAAGTTCTATCAGGCTAAAGTCAATGATCATAATGACCCTGCGAAGGACTATTATATAGGAATAAACGAAGCATCTGTATATTTGGATGATTTATAAGCCCTTGCTCCTGATATTCAGCGACAGCAACGGAACGTGTTCAACGCGTATCTTAGTGGTGGGTCGACGGACGCGGCACTGCATAGAATGGTAGCTCACGCTGAAACCGCACTGAATAACGGTTTGATGGTCTTGGCTGCGTTTGCAGATGTGGAAGGAGCTTTAATTATTTTCTCTTCAAAATTATCCGTTCAGCTCTACGGAGATTTAGTATAGAGGCACCACTGGTGTGATGGATAGAATGATATCCACAAGAACCGTGGTGGCCAAGATTGGCACAACTCCTTGTGATTGATGGGTTCAAAAAAGGGGGTCCGCAAGAAGGTGTTCTCTCGCCCCTACTCTGGAACCTAGTTATGGATGGATTATTGAGCAAATTGCACACTGTCACTCCGTCTTTACTCTCGCAGTGTTTCGCTGATTATATGAAAATGTTGCAAGCGGGCAAGCATTTCCTACCAAGCGAGACAGGGTAACCCAAGGTCTCAAGATCACGGACACCTGGTGCATGGAGGTTGGGCTACGCCTAAATCCCAGCAAAACTGATATAATTCTTTTTACTAAAAATAATAGGCTCAACCCTTGAACGTTTAGATTTAAGGGGTCCAACCTGCCCTTCAGACAAACAGTGCGGTACCTGGGAGTGCAACTTGATAAAGCATTGACCTGGTCTCCGCATTGTAAACTCATCTCTGCCAAAGCGATAGCTGCTCGTGGCAGATGTAAACGCATTTTTGGACGCTGCTGGGGACTCTCGCCAGGGCTGATGAAATGGATGTACACGGCCTTAGTCCTCTGATTTAATATGCTGTAGTTGTTTGGGCATCAGCTCTGGCAAAAGCATCCCATGTAAAGTGGCTAACAAAAGCACAAAGGACTGCCTGCCTCATGATTACAGGAGCAGCACAGTCCACGCCCACAGCGGCAATGAAATATTTGGTAGGAATTCTGCCAATTGAAATTGCCCTCAAAGCGGTGGCACTGAGAACCATGCACAGACTCAAGATATTGAGTAACTGGTGCAAAAACCCAGCATTTGTAGGAATTATGGCATATATGGCATTATGTGAGGTATGGGGCAATGATAATCCAGTCCTCCATATGCCGGTGGACTGGACTCCAAAATCAGACATAGGCAGCAAACGCTACTCCGTCAACATTTAGATACGGACGGAATGGAAGAAGCACCTTTCGGATGACCTCATTCTCACCATCTGCTTCACGGATGGCTCAAATGATGGAATGCTATCTGGCTGAGGTGTGCAAGTGGAGGAACGGATGGAAGTAACCAGAATTATTCTCTCTGAATCAATATATCTGGGACCACATGCATCAGTGTTTCAGTGTGAGGTATTTGAAGTACTTCACACAGTGAGATGGTTGGTCAGCAGTCATTATAAAGAGGATATCCATATATTTGTGGAAAGCCAAAGTGCGCTGAAAGCCTTTTTTAAGGAATCGACAGACCACTGTTGTGAGGGACTGCCACTACTGGCTCAACAGACTGGGGGAAACCAGGGAAGTTACCATGTGGTGGATTCCAGCACATTCCAATTTTCGGGGTAATGAGGAAGCGGACCGACTGTCAAAGGCGGCGTTATTAGAGTGAGGTATCGCAGTCACACGCCCCGCTTCCGATCATTCCCGTTCCCAGAGCTACCGTCAACTGGTCCGTCAAACTATGGGTGAGAACGGAGCATGAAAAGAAATGGAAAAGCAGCACGCAGTGCCGGCAAACTAAACTCTAAATTTGCACTCCTCTAGTAGATAGTCAGTCACTTATAAAATTTACTACTCACGGGACATGGTAATTGGGGCAAACACATCTTCAAGCTGGGTGATGTGGAATCCCCTCTATGCTCTAGGTGTAGAGAGAAGGATACACCCATTCACATTCTAGCAGCATGTCTCCAGTTGTTGTTAGTTTGCAACATATATCTGGGAGGCTGCCTGCTAACTTCAGCCATGCTTGGCTAAGCAACGGTGGTTGAACTATTGGCTTATGGCAAAGTCACAGGACACCAAATGGAATGAAGTTATCTTCACTTAGGGTAATCCGCAACAGGCTTATTTACTGTCCTTGGCGGCAGTCGGTTATAGGGTCAGCGCCCTAGTTTATAATAATAATAATAATGTGTTCAAGCTATACAAAAACGTTCTACTCGACGACACTAATTAGCAAGAAGACGCCAACGACACACACGCGCAACTTGTAGAGAAGTATGTGAAGGTGCGTACAGATTTGACTACTATATACAACTTCCTGCAGTCAATCCAAACGTCGGCTCATTTGACTAAACCCAAGTTTAATTCTAAATAACGGACACTAACTGGGATATTGCATGGGCACAGATGATAGCGCGCTACGACAGCGCTAGAGAAATCGCCCATGCCGCTATTCGTCCACTTTTGGAACTCCCAGCTTTGATGTCGCAGACCGAGGGAGGATTACACAAATTAATCAGTACAGTCAGGACCACTCGGTCCCAGCTAGATCAAATCGAGTTAAACGGGGTAACCGAAACTGAGGTCCTGTACCTCCATTTTATCCAAGGTGGCTGGACGAGGATATCAGGTGAGGCCATTCCGAGGCAAAAAACCTAATCATAGCAAAAATTTTATCGGCGGCAATTTCTTGAATGATTCATAGTAACCAAGTCAGTTCAATAAAAAATATTTCCAATTTTCGGAATGTGGCGCAAAAAAAACTAATTCCATAATAATAAAACAGAACTTTAGTTCGATTTTTGTCAATTTTTGTTTGCATTTTGAATTTGAATTCAATTATTGCACAATATTGTTTTTAAAATGTTGACACTTTATATACATTATTCGTGGTATCCATAGCAAGCATGAAGGATCAGGGCGCGAGTTTCTTTTAAAACCATTGTTTTTTGATTTTGATTGTTTGAAATATGAAAATTGCCGCTGATAAAAAGTTTTGCTTGGAGCTGAAATTTTGCCTCGGAATGGCCTCACCTGATATCCTCGTCCAGCCACCTTGAGGGTAGAGCACAGTCACTAACAATATCTGTACTTGCTAATTGAAATAAAACTATGAGAACGTACGGCCGCACGCACGGGTATTCAAAAAAATTGCTCAATCCAGCCTATATGAGTACGAGATTATAATAATATCTAGCTTCACCCTCCCTTCAAATCAATAGGGATGTAAAATGAGCGCGTGAGGGATCACTCAAATCGGTATGTACCTACGTCATTTCTTTATGTATAACGTCATTTATTCTAAACTATAC
>JAAXYX010002228.1:0-18380 GCA_036851915.1 Ptenothrix huangshanensis
AGTCACGGCCATGGGCTTACGGCTAATAAAAGCATTGCACATGTTCAAAAAGCATAAAAATTAAAAATAGACGTGACGAAAAAAAATAAAAAAAGGGAAAAAAAGAAAAACTTACCGTTGTGAAAAGGCGTAAAAATGTAATGATAGACGTTTTTATTCGTCCGTAATTAAACTATGTAAATACGAGTAGGCGTTTGGAGTTTCACATGAATTTTTTCCTGTTATAAGATTTTTTTAGTTTTTACATCGTGGTTCCATACTTTCTGGAATCTCGAAAGGTGCATATAATTGATTTATATTGAATGGAATTTACAGCGTTAGTTTTGATCCAAATTCGCCATCATAATTCAGCATTTAAACATCGATGCCAGATAGCGTTTTAAATAAACTACTAATAGTAAAGAAATTATACAGGTACATGTAGTGCAATTATACATATGGATAGATGTGGCTTAACTGAGCAGAAACATCTACCATATTACATACAGTAATGCGGGCAAACCCACTTACATCCTCCTACTCCTGGTTCCTACCCGGAATTTGCATACTGAGGCTCATCTATGAAACTTTTTTGAATTGGTTGTTGAAATCTTGCTAAAGCCTGAAAAGTAAACTTGTGAAAGAGTAGTTGAAAGTTTACAGGAAACAAGAGGAAAAAAGAAACTGGAAAAGTTGACTGTGTGTAAAACTCGGGAATCTGCATGCAAAATTGAGCATTACATTTCCAGCTTGCTTGGATGGTTTAGGTTGCTATTGGTGCTGGACATGGTATGGTATGGTGGGAGTACATACTTAAGTATTGCCATTGCTACATATTTAATAGTATGTACTATAGGTGGATGCATACAAATACAACGTTCCTATATGTATGTATTTTAAGGCGGCATTGGAGTTGAGACGTTGAGAGTGAGGTGAATAGGGAACATTTTGGACGTTATGATTAAGATGTTGAATGCGGTGCCAATGGTAACATGAGTGCAGTAGCCGTGAGTCTAAAAGCTTCAACTATACAAGAAGATCGTGGAAATAAAAATGCTTGGAAAAGGTATTTTTCCCTCTTTCGACTCCTTTGCTTTCCGCTTACTAAACTCGGCTCGTACTGCCTATTTGATAGTCCAAACTGGTTGGTGCGTTATATACGTTTAGAAAACGTGTGAATTGAGAAAGATGACATGTTGGTTAGTTGTTATATCTTTGGATTATGTACACTTGAGCTGGTGGGAATGCGGGTAGCAGAGCAGAGCAGAGCAGGAGTCGCAGGCAGTCTGAAGACGCATTAGTGAGGACGGAGAAGCAGAAGATGAGGAGGAAACACGGCCAGAGCGAGAGATATGCTTGAAACAACTGCACACAAATATACATACAAATAGCTGTAGATTGTGTAGACGGATGGATGGATACATAAGTGTGTACACTGTAAAAGCTGAAGCATCCTTAAGCAAGAAAAATGCATCTAAAACGCCAAAAATCCACTCGTATTTAGTATAATCTTGAACGTAGTTTGAGTGCCTCTTAACTGCATCGCAAACGCATCACCAACGCATACAGTTTTTGAAATCGTCTAATTTTTTATTTTTCACTTTTTTAAACTGGTTTTTTTCATTTTTTGTTTTCTGAAACGCTTATTTTTTTATTTTTCACATTTTTTGAAACGCTTGTTTTTTATTTCAACTCTTGTTGAAACCGGCCATTTTTCTTTGTTTTCGCTTTCTTGCGTTGTAGATGCATTTTATGTAAACTTGAGATGTATCCTAACTGCGTTCATAATTACATAGTTCAAAGACATTTGAGATGTACGAGTTTTTATAGTGTACAGAGGAAGACAGAATGTTGAAAGCGCGTGAAGATGAAACGCCAAGTTGTAAAATAAATGAAAGTGGTTGGTTGGGAGAAGGCGTAGGAGCTTGAAGGAAAGGGAAGCTTTGGCATTTGAATAATTCAATAGAGTGCCGCTGGGAACTCAATTATTATGTTCGCTTTATTTTCAAAGAATTGCAAATAGTAGAGGAAAGCATGGAGGCTTGGCTTTTTGGCTAACACCACCAACACAAAGTCCCAGCACCAGTCAACTTTACCCAGCCGAAGAGCGAGAGAACGTTAGTTTGCAAATGATGAGGTGCCAGTCAAACTCCCGAGTGCTTCTGTCATGCACGTTCAAAGCTGCGAGAGTCGAAAACGGGCTCCTCGTTCCTCCTCCTCGCCTTCCTCCTCCAGCCGATATCCTCACTTTTTTCTTCCTTCCTCCTCTGCCTTCCATGTCTATCGACATCGTCATCGTCATCGTCAACCGTCCACCGTCTACAGTCTACCTCCAGGCACCTTTTCCGTCTTCATCCACCGCATCTCTCACGCATTCCACTCCTTCCCATATTCCACACAGTGGAAATCTAGAGCGATTCCGATACAGATACAGCAACAGCAGATACCTACATAGACTTGAGAGCCGTTCCAGCCAAAACATAACAAATATGTAGCATCAAACGCCGCTCAGACTACCAATGTTTTATGCAGATAGTCGGTCTCGTAAACCTATTTTGCATTCATTTCATTTGACACACGCCTTCCACTAACTGTCGACTGTCGCTTACACATATTTAAGAATTATACCATCTCTAGCCTCAGCTTTCCATCTTCATCCTCCTCACTCATCATGGCATCCTCATCGTCAGATCAAATCTCTTGTGGGAAAACTTTTCATTCATTCTCCACTATTCTACTTCTATAATAACCTAAACTATGCTATGCTTTGGGTTGGTTATAGGAAGTCTTTTAAAGCTTAAACTCTACTATCATCTCTACAGCCAAATCCATCCTGTCTGTGGAATACAAAACCTTGACTTGGGCTTACGAGAACGTTTCCAGGAGAAACATTATCATTAGTTCTCCATGTTTGTGCACCTTCGTTCCTCTTTCTTCCTATTCACTTGCTCAATTCTTCCTTGTACTTTAGTCAATCTATGTGTATATAATTATATGTACCTCCTCTGCATAAGTACTACCACTAGAAATGTAAGTTTCAGCATACTTTGTAGGTACTCTGATTCAATCGAGAAGAAAATGAGTTAACAAAGGATCTCATGAAGTAGTCACGTAGGTACTACATAGTAGATAGGTACTTGCTTATCCCCAGTTGTGCACACATTTACATCCATGTATTCCGCCTACGCGATAAAACAACTATTGAAACCATAATAACGTTGACAGCTACCAACCAGTACCCACTGACTATAATTTTTTGGACTTTTGTATTAAAACTATAAAACTATATGCTTTACTTATTTTGCAAAATATTTTGTGCGCTTCTAGTACTTTGTGGGGAAACTAATTTGTCATCAAAGTATATAGAGATAGCTCTGATTTGCCTTGGGTAATCGTGATAATTAAAGCTTGAGCTTTTGATGTGACGCTTTTTGATGCAATTTTGCCCTGAAACTATGTACATACATGTAGCAAAAATGACAATGAAAACTAAACCGCCCGAAACCACAATTGCAATCATCACATATGAAATTGAACCGATTAAAAAATTATCCTTCAGTTTTAATTGCAAGTTAAAAATATGAAAGTCATTCCGAATGAATTTTGACATAATATTGCAATTGAAAAGTCGTGAATTTCCTAAATCTCATGAGTCGTGGGGAGTAAAATGAGTCATTTAAATTGTTGGCTTGATGTTTTAATTACCATTAATGACTGACAATCCTTGTCAACAACAATTTCGTCGTTTACAATGAGCATTGTGAGGCAAATGTGAGGTAATGCATTTAAACTTCAAGGTATAACAATCCAATTATAATTATTCGTCAAGGTTTGTTTTAATTAAGAGCAATTTGTGGAAACGGGCTACTTTGAGCCTAGAAAATAATTTGGGTAGGTAGATAGTGTCCAAATATTAGTCACCAAACACAAGTACAACAGCTACGAGGTACCTTTTTTCACTCCAATAATTGTGCAACAGAAACAGTGTCCGCGTTCACAATAATCCACACACGTGCTAGTTAATCTCCTCAGCATGAAAACTTATATTCAAAGTACTTGAAATACACGGAGTACACGGAGTTTAAAAGAAAATAATATAATATAGTCCTAATTCAACTAACAGTATGATTTAGACCAATTTGTTATTATTGCTATATTACCTTTAGAGCATCCGTATCCGTTTGTAACCTGAGGAAATGATTGACTGATCGTGAAATGAAATTATATGAATGAGCGTAGATTAGAATCTAAAAGTGAATCTTGTACTGAGGGCAACAAAAGAAACGTGTACTTGTAGGCACATGTCAGTCTGCTTCTGGTCCTGGTCCTGGTCAGATGCAGACAGAGAAGTCCTTTGCCCTTTATGTCTAGTCAAGTAATTATATACAATATCTTCCTATACTATATACAAATAGCTTTTCTCAAGTAATTATAATGGATAGTGTACAATGCGTCTTTACGCTACAGTTTTACATACACCTAAGAAATAATAAGAAATTCATGAATGGTTTGGGTTTGACTATAGACAGGAGAGGATTCTGAGCTTCTAGTTCTGGTGTAAACGTATACAAATGAGATAAAGATGTAAAGAGCGTATAAATGGAGGGTTTGTATGCGCGTATCTGTATAATGCAGTTGGTTTTCTGGCTGGCTAGTTGGTTCGTAAGTTGGTATGACTGAGTTAGAATAAAAGGGATTGAGAAGCTAATAGGTGTGTCAAATGAGGATTGAAATGGTTGTCACAACGTTGTTAGCACACAATAGCACCACAGGGTTGCAACACAATAGCAATCTGTATAGCTGGACCAATTCGTCCATATCCGAATCCATTGACGACCCAGCACAAGAATCAATTGACTGACTTATTCAATACAAAGTAAAAGTATTTACTCTTCAAATCCAAATCCAAATCCAACTTCAACGTATGTAGTTGTAACAACTTACGATAAGTGAACAAAATACATGCAGTACATAATTATGTGTACACTGTAAAAACTGGTGCATCTAAAACGTCTGAAACCTACTCGTATTTATCGTTAGTACCATAATGAAAAAATTAAGGTTAGGATGCATCTCGAATTCATCTAAACTACATCTAAAGATGTAAAGTGCATTTAAAGCACACCTCGCAGTCCAAGATGCGTTCTTGCTGCCAAATGTTTAAAAATTGTTGAAGGAAGAAATTTTGAAAGGTTGCTGAAATAGGAAATTTTGAAACGTTAAAAAATTGTTGAAATATAAAATTTTAAATGTTTTTAGGAAATTATTATTATTATAGCAGAAAATTTGAAACGTTTTAAAATTACTGAATTCGGAATTTTTACAGCCCAAGATATGTGTTTATTGCGCTTGTGATGCACTTACTACGCATCCTACCTGTTTTCATAGTTAAAATAAACGGGAACAGGATTTTTAAGTGGTTTTAAATGCATTTTTCCTGTTTTAAGACTTCAGTTTTTACAGTGTACCGCACCATTTCAACGTCTTCATTATTTTCATGTAGCTCCCCACTCCAAATCATACATCTTTGTGTGTACATTTGAAGCATATGCTTCTAATAATCCTCGTTGTCAATTCAATTATTCTGTTAGTCAACAGTGCATAAATTCGGTTTTATTCTTCTTCATGCGATCCATAAAATAAATTATCTGGCTATCTATCTCTTCTACTGATTGTCTAGTGGTTCCACAAGAAGACGAGACAGATAGGGGCACGAACCGGGGCAGAGAAAGAGACAGGAATAGGGACCGTTTTCCGGACCTTACTTCCGCATTATATACATTTACCTTTTCGAAAGATAAAATTACAAGAGGTTTCAGGTGCAATTAAAACTAACATTTTTATCTCGATGCATACATACCATGCCATTTTGTGATACAGTACCTACAACGTGTAATGATGATGTCTTTCTGTCAAAGTTGAGTATTGAATTGAAACTCATCCGTTGTAGTGCAGTGGTAGTTTTTGACTAAAACTTTTTGTGCGAGATAAAAGTTAAAGTTGACTTGATGAAAATGATGATGAAGTTGAGGCGAGAGTAAAAGATGGTATATATTTTTGTTAGTAAAGCAAAGTTCGTTTCGTTTCTTTTCTTTTCGTTTGGGATTGTATTGGATGTGTGACAAAACGAAGCAGTCAACTGTGAGGATTTAATTGAGTGCGCCCCAAGCATTTACTCTTTCCACTTGACTTGTGGCCTATTCACGGAGAAACAGTCTGGAATGGATGTGGATGATGATGAGATGATTATGATAGACGACAGACTGCAAATGTACCACTACCAACGCCACACTAACATCCAACCAATAGCAACAGTCTAGGTATAGAGAATATAATAGCAATAGCAACATTCAAGCAAATAGCAATAGCAATAGCAATAGCAATGTGATGTGATGTGATGTAATGCAATGGCAAATATGGCCAAGTGCTTACCTACATCTTCATAGTGGCTACAGTACAGTGTTGAGGAGAGCGAGGAGGATCCAACGAGAGAAAGTAATGTGACAGAAGATCTTCTATTTGGATGATACAGACTTGTCAGTGCATTGCATATATTGCACTGCATTTGCCACACATACAGATGTCTATCTGACTGGATCTGGTTCCACGTTCTTCAAGCATTAAATTGTCAACTTGTAGTTTTGTACGCCCTCCGAGTTTCTCGGTTGCCAATGAAAGTGACTCAGTCAACTGAAAAATGTATCCTTCCCTTTGCAGTTCCATAATAGCCTCAAATGTATACTCATGAACGAACTCATTCACAGTGACTGAGAGAAGGAGAAACACTGACTATTGACTGTATATAAAGATAAAGACCAGACAACGTTGGTTAAACTAACTGAAACTCCAGGCGTGATCCATCTTTAATTCCCCTCTTACATCAACTTCTGTAACCGTCATAAATTCAGCAATAATTATTCCGAACTAAATACATCACTAGTTCATAATTAAGGATAGAAATAAAGTACCTAAAGGTAGCTAAGGATAGGCCCATTTATATAGTTATTACGGACTTGGACCAAAAGGACAATGTACAGCATATAGTAATGGTAGTTAATACATATGAAGGTGACGATTCGATAACTTGGCCAACGAACATCATGGATACGTACATTCAGTATCATTGCATTGCGATTGCGAAAGATACAAGAAATTGAGGATCAGTGAGGATACCGGCCCGAGTACGTGAACTCCATATAGATTGAGGCACAAGGGCCCTGAGGATAAATAGGAAAAAATTGAAATTCCAACTTTGTCTTTGTGAACAAAAGCTCATTCATTCATTCCACACACATGAAATTTTATCAAGTATTTACCCTCTGTGTTCGAGAACAACACGAATGGTGTGAATGCAAAGGGAAAAAAACGAGCGAAGTCAGTCAAGTATCTATACATTATGTAGGAGCGATCATGGTATGTGTAACGTGCATCCCATCTCCCATCCCGCAGTAACAAAGAATTATTACAGAGACTAAACGCGAACAAATTGTCAATTGTCAGTCTATATCTATATGCTACCCACTGCTACCCAGTGCAGTGCGCCCTTGTCCTGCTTCTGGTCTCGGTCCGGGTTGTGTATTAGTGCCTCAAATAATATGTTTAATGATGATGACCCAATGCAAGGTGAACTGAAGCGTAATTAAATAAAGGTAGGAATCCATTGGTTTTATTTTATTTCAGTTGAACGCCTCAACTTCATTTCCTCCATGGATTAATTTAAGGACGCTAGAGTGACTTTGTAAAGAATTACGAGTACGATTATTACGTTGGCATGCGGTAGTCAGTGTGAGTGTGAGTAGTACTGTCGCGGGAACAGTCACAGTTGCATTCGGGAACGAGAACGAGAACGAGAACGAGATCGAGAGAGAGAATGAGAATTGCTTCCACACTTAGACTCAATTATATACGATTACCGTTTACCAGCATTTGTACCCTGTGTATGTGTATGTGTGCGTGTGTATGTGTGTGACAATAATAATATTGACGATCAACCACACAATACAGATGTCACATAAGAGTTGGTCGTGTCTAGAGAGTTTCCCTATATCTCTACATGTATGTAGTCTCCGAAGTCACATATGGACAAATGTATCTCATGGAAACGAAAATGCTTGTTCAATCAATGACGAGTAGTTTTCTCAAGCTTTTAACTAAATTCCACATGAACGCCTTCTTTCTAATCGACATTCACAGAATCAAATGCCGGCAGACTTTACCCGCTGATGTGGTGCTGTCATGCCTAGCCTCCAGCTCTCCAAGAACTCAACTCCAGCAGAACTCCAGCCAAGTCACAACTCATGTCACAAGACCTATGAACAGTCCGCATACCAAACTTTACAACTCACCAACACCAACCTACCCTCTAACAGTGTAACATTGTAAATGGCAGCGAGTACGGATAATACAATAATGTTCCCATTCTGTCTGGAAAATGTCTCGATTAGAGCTCAAAAATATATATGGGTATAACCGCGACGGTATAGCCACATCCATATACTGATATATTCTATGTAGTACTCACTAGTCAGTACCTAAGTGCAGTATCTTCTGTGATCATACAAATGTACATGGTTGTTTTTTGCTTCCTACTTTATTTATTTATACATACAACATGCTCCTGGTTTCAGACGTTCGCATCTGTGAACTTCAGACGCAATAAATAATGTGTATCAGAAGTATAGTACTTACAAATACATTGCAATCCTATACATGTATATCGGTATATACCCTTCTTCCAATTTCAGCATATCTTATATACATATGTGTAGGTAAATAAATGTATAGGTATTCATAATTCTTGTCATTCTTTCCAGAACGCTTTCAAGCCAAGCAATTTTATTTATTGTAATGAAATAAAAAAGAATAACGTGTGGATTCTGACACTAGACTTGTTAAGTTTGATTATTCGTTGGATTTCTGGACAAAGGGACTTATGGTTGATAGCACTTGATCTTGTGAGATCATGAATTAAATATCATACAAGCTTTTCTTTCCATGGTTTTGTCATGTGTCAAAAGTAATCTCTCCTCGAAAGTCTTTCTTCTCTAATCGTAAGTGAAGGTACATACGTACATACTCGCACCACATGGGTAACACAATTATTTGGATGCATGGAGGTTGGTGGCTGTCGGCTGTCTACGGTCTGCATGTAGGTACATTACCCATGTACATTCACATTTCGGTTCAATGATTCCACTTGTCAGCAGTTCAAGTTTGAGCTGAACAGTTTTAAATATTTTTTGCTCGTATCTCTAATTTTCCCATTGTATTCTGCATTGTCTTGGGTTCAATGTTACACTATGTAGGAAGCTACGGTGGTATGTGGGTACTTGAGATTTTTCAAGTAGGAAAAAGCTACTGCTTTTTAATTCTATTTTTCTACCCTTGCATTGTGTGGTGTAGGTAGTTTCGTTTTCAATGTTGGGAGATATCTATGGGTTAATCCACTTACTGGAAAGGCTTCTTTGGGTGTACATTCAAGTTTAGTGAAGAGACACGAGTCTAATTTACTTCTACTGTATTATCTACTCTTAGTAAGGATGACATTGACATAATCATGATAGGGTCAATTTACTGTTTACATTTTTACAATTACAAACACCTAAAAATACTGCAAAATGCGACTAGGATCCAACCCAAGTGCTAAATATTTGCCTGAATTTCTGAAGGAAAGGAACTCTACTGTCTGTATCTGTAGGTATGGGAAAAATTTATATGATAACAACGAAACGAAGAAACTACTGAAGGGCCTATGCCGATGTAATGCATGAATGTTATGGGAGGATAAAGTTTTTCTTGAAGAAGTACCTACGTGGATACCCATGTAGACTGCGAGGACACTCGCCTATATTTGATTTTGATAGTGATGGCTCACAAACTTTGATGAAAAAGTGGAGTAAAAGTAATGCAGTGGGTTGTAGTTGTAAGTCTGGGGAGTACATATAATGTAGGTACAAGGTTTGGTGACTTGAATTTGACTTCCGGTCACGTTGCGGTGGGAAGTCGTGCCTGCTCAGTTGCCATGAAATCTATCTGTATTGCCCTCATCTCTCCACACTCGGTAAAAGTTGTGGAGCAACAACGGCGAGGAAGACGAGACACAACTTCCCCTCCAATCCCCAATCTTGATACTATCAGATCCATTTCGATTGAAATTGGGCCCGACCGAGCATTAAACTACATTTATTTATCAGTCCTGAACCAATTGCCTATACACTCTTCTTTTACAAATCTATTCAATCTGTAATCTATTTTTCAATTTTGCTTTTTAACAAGCTACCTATATTGTGCCTTACTCGCCCCCCTTACGATACATATACAAATTACTCCTCCATGTTATAATATCTTGCAGCTTTGCGATTAGTATTAGAAGGTATTGGATGTATGTGGTGTCGTAGTTATATTTTAAAGTACCTACCTACCTACCTACCTACGTGCATTCAGACCAGCTTAATTAATAACGTTGCTAAATTCTCTGCAAAGTTCTGCCAAAATGAATTCCGAAATGATGGATATTCGTACAAACCTTATGCACCTAATCGGATGAAAAATGTTGAGATTGCGTCTAGGCATATCTGTCTGATTGACAGGCCTGGGCCAGGTGTATTCATTACGAAACGCAGCAGATACACAAGTATCCGTTTGGAAGTATGAAATCTAACGATAAAGTCCAGCTACTATTTTGCAAATAAAGTGAAGTAGGTATAGCCACAGGAATTATTTCGTTCCCTGGAATTATTAGTTTTATTAATATTCGATTTATCCGGCTACTATAATAAATACGAAATCACTACTATAAATAGGTATCGGTAACTCATCCTTTAAATTTAACAATCTTCAACCTCCATGTTATCGCTGAACTTGAACAAATGAGTAATCATAGAAAAGTAAGTTGAGTATCTGTTCGAGGAATGCTGTTAAAATACAAGGGTAAATACAAAGACAAAACGAGCACGATGAAATCTATGAAAAGGGTTAGGATAGGGGCATGGTGAGATGATACAACAATTCGTGTGGGCTAAACGTGAATAGCATTAGGATTACAAATAATGCCAACTCAGCATTCAAATTAAGTAAATAACAAATGGAGAATTTTCGATAAATTAGTAATAGCAATACTGATATTTTCCTCTTACATATAATTACCTTTATGTACTAATTATGCTATAAATTAGACATTTTTGACTGTACATAGGACAAGTTGGCAAATCAAAAGTCAATGAATTATTTTCAGACAACCTCACAACTCAATAGTTAACAAGGTTAATAGTTATTTACAGGTAATTAGTACATGAGTTTTCAAAAGAATATGCAACGGCTTGACATTTACAGGCAATGACAATGCTAGTTTGTTAATCGTACCATTTTGATTGTGTAATAGTAATAATTTAATAGCAATTCATGTAGGTATTATGAATAAAATTGAGTTGAGATGTTCATTTTTCCTTGTTACGTCTATGAACTAGGAATACACTAATTATTAGGATGATGATGATGAATTAGTTTGTGACAGGTAAACATACATGTAATTTAAAAATAAATTATTAGTGAGAAGATCTTTTAGCCATATTCGAGGAGATTTCTCGATACTTAGAGAGAAGCATTAGCGATGCCAGGGGAAGTGGTGTGTTGTGCTGGAGTAAATGATGCTGATTCGGGGGGAAATGGAATGAATGCGAGCCATGGTGTTGTGGGAGTCCATGTTGCTGGAATTGCGACGCTCCAAGAAATTCCAATGGCGAAAAGGATGAGGAATTAATAACGCCGACACTTCCACCTTCCTTTCCTGAATGACTCAGCGACACGTTCAATCCTACATCCTCCGAAGCCGGACTTTTAGGTGATAGACTCCGATTTAGGTCCTCGGACCTGGAACAATTGCTACTTTGAGGAACTTTACAATGACTCGCGTCATCTGATTCGTCATTACTAGAACTTTCGTCAGCTTCCCCGTCCTGTCGACACTCGTGGTCGTGTCCGTGTCCGTGTCCGTGTCGTTGACCATGGCCATGACCATGGCCATAGTTCAATGTGGATGAGACTTCCTCATTGTCCGTGTCGTGGGCAAAGTTTCGTGGCTCATCTCCATTACTCTTGTTGTCATTGCCACAGACTTCAATCTCATCCTCATCGGATGCCGGGGATTTCTTAAAACTTTTACTAGTCCGGTGCAAATTGTGCTCGGTGTCTTGAGAATGATCGGGTCTTTCGGGTTTGATGGACATGACTGAGCATGAAATGGAATCATGCAAGCTCTCTTTTTCCGGTGCCAGGAGGGAAGCCACGTCAAACTGTCGCTTGCGATTATTAAGGACGACGGAAGGATGACCAGATCTTCCGAAGAGAACTGCAGGGAGTTCTACGGGTGACGAGAGGGCCATGGCAACAGGATTATGTGGTTGAAGATGAGCCACGGAATGATGAAGACTTGAGTGCCATGTGGGAGGAGGTGAGGATGGTGGAGGACTTGGAGAATCCTCATCATCCACTGCTAGTCCCATATGACGTCGAACCTTTCTCTGTGCTTTCCGACGACGAAAATCACCCTTTTGGAAATCATCCAGGTTGGCCGGATGAATTGCCCAGTAGTGACCTTTACCATTTGCTGAACGTCCAGCTTTGATGAAGCAATCATTTAGGGATAGATTGTGTCGTATAGAATTTCTCCAGCCTGGACCACGACTGCGGAAGTAGGGGTAGTTGTCGAGAATATATTGGTAGATATCACTCAGTACGAGCTTCTTGTCGGGTGAACTTAATATCGCCATGGCAATTAGACCGATGTAACTGTGTTGTGGTTTTGGTTCTTCGGGTGGACGACAAAGTGCCAATCGAGGATCTAGACGACAGTAAGGTCCATAGAGGAAAGGTGCTAGTTCTGGGCGTAATCCGGGGGGAATCGGTGGTAGAAATGTTCCGGGTGGACATCGAAGTCTTTCTGCAGCCATTGCATACTGATACAGTTGTGACAGACGATAGTGTTCCAGTGCACTGGACGGTGAGAGCAAACCGGGAGGCATTGACATTCCCACGGATGAATTATTCATGGGAGCTGGTGGGACAGAGTTGACAAGTCCAACCGTCTGAACTGGATTATATTGAGGTCTGGGCTCGGTGTTGGACATTTTCACTTTTTCTGTGTCTTGCTCTTCTCAAGTATTTTTTATGTGTGCGTTTACAGCTTTACACGAGTCAACTTTTATTCACTTTTCCTCACTTTATCAATAACTCAACTCACAAAGGTACATTTTCTCTGCACAACACTCTTGTACCGGATATTACTTATTTTGATTTATTTCTCCGAAATACTAAAAGTCGCAGTAATAGTATATAAGTAGATATCCTATAGTTTGTCCACTTGAATTTGGATTAAAGTGAACAGAGTAAATAAATAACGACGACGATTCACTGCATGGGTGAGATGAAAGTGCGATTTGTGTGTTAATTGGTAGGTTGATACTTAGATACTTGTGTGAGGAGAGCGGAGAGGACGAACGTGCGTTTGAATGATGTTGTTGACTGGTTGTGAAGACTGATTGTGAGTGTTTTATTGTATTTTGATTTAAAGAGAATCTGTGTAAGATTTGTTGGTGTGTATGTAGTCTTTGGCAGGTAAGGAAAAAATAGTTGAAACGCCCCAATGTTGTTCAAACAGCTGAGGAATATTTGTGAGCAACATGGAGGGCTGGAGTAGGATAATATTTGGACGCCCCTATTGGCTCTGTGTCTATGAACAATTTGGAAGGTGCCATGGACAGGCCCAACCCTCCTCCGTCGAACACCAACCAACCAGGCCAACAACCAAAAGATCCCTCATCCAACCCAAACCACATCTTCACAAATCTCGAACAAACAACGCAAATATCTACTCACATTTCTCAACAACAACTACAACACTTTTTACCAAAACTTTCACCCATGCCATCCAGTCCAATCGCCTTCTTACTATACGTACCTCTCTCTCTCCTTTACATACTAACATTCACCATACATACCTCACTCACACACACACACTCTCTCTCTCCATCTCTCATCTCTCTCTACTGCTTATGCTTACTTCTTTCATACATACTCGCTTCTAAAATAATATAGTAGATTATAAATAAATACAAATTATATTTCTTAATTTGCAGTGCTATCCTTTGTGTTGACAAAATAAATTGAAAACGTTGTATCCTCCTACAACGATAATTACCACATCAGTGCATACTTTTACTTTTACTCGCTAGATGAAGAGATTAAATAAATACAGACCATAATAAAATGTAAAAAATTGTTGGTACTGAATTTTTCATTTGAAGCCTCTCATTTTCCTTTTTCAGGACAACTAAAGGTGTCCAAATAATTACAGTAAGTAAATCAATGCATTTTTAGCTCATCATTCGAAACAAGTTTTGAGATATACCTAATAACATGTAGTAACTAATATAGCATGGTAATACTAATATACGGAATTAAATACTAGTATAGAATTCAATAAATTTACTCGTATGCTTTACTTTACTTTTTAGAGAGAATGGGGCTTGATTTCGTATACTCTCCAAAACGCCATCTTATTTTAATATTTTTCTTTATCACTTACTCATCTAAATTAAAAATGCTCAATTAAACGCGTAGAGTTGAGCGAGAGAAGAGTAAGACAGGGGCGTTTTAGATGCACCACTTGTTACAGTGTACCCATTAAGGCACTATTACGTCCTATCTGTATTCTAGTTATTACAAGTGTAGTTGCATTTTTTATAGAAATTTTTACATTTTATGATTTCAAATATAAAGGCATCTACAACTTCCCAGGTACCTTTGTACCCTCAAAAAGGAAAACTTGCTCCAAACTTCTTTCTTCTCAAAAACTCCCAGTCCTCCCAAGAGTAACCTATAGTAAAAATATTTGTACTCAACAAAGAATGAAATCAGGTTACATTGATTGTAACGTGTAAATATTGCCTCGATAATAATAATAATTAAGTCGGTGCTTCCTTAATTCGTTCGGAGCCAGAGCAAAAGAAGATACGGTGTGGATTTGTCGGGGATTGAATTAGAAAAAGAAAAAGAATAAGTCACACTCATTGTTACATAAGGGTGCACGGAAGTGTATTAGTATGTATTAATGATAACAGGCAGATAGGTAGGTAGTAATTACAGTACAGTGCACTACTAATTCATCACTACAGATATTGTCGATTATTATTTCATTTATAAATTCCTTTTTTATGGCCGTGTATCACACTTTACAAAAGAAACGAATACAGTCGGGAAAATATGTACAATCTCTACTAGTACGAATAATGTAGGTACATATATTGAGGACCGTGTGTGTTGTTCTTGTTCCATGTTCTCTGTGCTGATTGTGAGATACATATGTAAGTGCTGACATTACTTGTGTCAGATTAAAATAAGCTATTGGACAAATATTTTGACAAGAGCCCTTTAGCAAACAATAAAATGGATTGTAAAGTGTGAATGATGAGTAGGTAAGTGAACATTTCCAGCATATGACAGAGACAGAGGCAGCCACAGTCAAGTACCTACTAATGCTAATAAGTACCTTAAACCTACATAGACGCTGAACAGTTGGATAATATAATACACAGTCTATGTTTTTCTATTAGCATTTGCTCACAGTCATATAAGTATCTGTAGCATACATGTCCTTTTGAAAACTGTTGAATTTTGTACGTGTAATTATATCTACACCCTGAATGAGTAGATCTCACACTTTGGTATCCCTTTTCTCTATATGTAAGTTGTGTTGTACCTTATTGGATTGTATCAAGCTTTGTAGCTACACTATACATATACTATAGACCTATTGGTATTATATATGTGCAATTATTTAATCTGCTCTTGGACATCCATAGAGTAAATGAAGTGCAGTCCAAAGTACATATTTATGTAGGTTCATACAAGTATAAAGGATACATCCCTAATACAGATGCGTCCACCGCACCGTTGACATGGAAAAGGAAGTGGAAAAAGGATTTTCATTTTCTCTAATTCATTCATTGTTGGGTGCGACCATTCTTGACACTTCGTACGACATGATAATTGTCCCAATTGAAGCCTACGCAAGAAGAATAGCAATTATCTGTGATTATATTATAAAGAAGAGGCGAGATAGAGAGAGAGGACGATAGTGAGTGAAGCAGTCTACCCTTAAATTACATCTTCTATCTCCGGCTCTCTTTATCTCCAGAGATAATCGTATAACCGAAATCGAACAAAACCCAAATCCTAGTAAGCTAGTTTTTCCTTCTAGCCACTTTCCACACATACTACTTGCACAGTGTACATAATCTTTTCAGCTGTAAACCATAAACCTGTTATGTATGGATCATATGGCATTGTCACTGGCTGGCTTGCTCTTGTTCCCTGGAGCTGTGAACAGTGTGGGACAGGAGAGATACGAACTAATATTGGGAGCACCCGTCTCATCTTTCCTCTATAGTATGTATAGAAGTGTTTTATGTATACGAGCCTAATTATAAGTAATACTGTGCATACCTAATAAATAAACTACAGGTAGTGTCACAAATGAATACATACATAGGGAGCTACCTACCATCAACAAAACCAATACGGGTCGTAAGCTGGAAGTTGTATTTCGCTAGCACAATACTGATTGGGTGACTAGTTGGTTGGTTGGTTAGATGTTGGCGTTGGGTTCTCGTGTTAATTCTGTTGATGTTGGTGCTTGTGCATGTTGATTGTAAATAGAATAATCGTAGTCACTGAAAATGAACTGGAGGACAATTCATGTGTGTAAAATAACAAAAACTTTTAGTCTCGAACCATTCTTTCTGACACCGTCATGATAATACCGGAGCTGACAATAAATTATTCCCATACTATAATAAATTATACATACATGTTAGTACACTGTAAAGACTAAGCAATCTTAAAACATGAGGGAATTTCTTCATAACTCAGTAGCGTCGGCAGAATTTTTTCGTGCAGGTCTGCTGAAAAAACTGGATTTTATATATCTTTTGTAAAGTTTAAAAAACTAGTCTTATAATTATAATGTCAATTTTAAAAAATGCTTACTTTTGATGTAAATTTAAAAAAATACGTACTTTTGATGTAAATCTGTAAAAAAACAACGTCTTTTTGGTGAAAATCTTAAAAGTATAATTACTTATTTAAACTGCAGAGTGCTACCAGAAGTGTATTTTTAAAAATCTTCTGTTGGATTTTTCAGCAGAGGTAGGCCTACAAGGCCTACCCCTGCTGACGTTACTGCTATAGCTCCAAAACTTATTCGTATGCAGTAAAAATACGACCGCAGTTAGAATGTATCTTAAGTGTCTCACAAACGCATCGAAAAGCATCTTGGGCATGCGTCTTAACTGCGTTCGTAAATATACTTGGTACCGTATTCCCTATAATAGCACGCGGGCCACTAATAATTAGTACGCTGGTAAAGTTTTTTGGATTAAACCCGGTCCAAATTAACATGTATTTAGATGGCAGTAGACACGGACTTTCGGGTCTGTAATAGTACGCGGGGCACACTATTATAAGAAATACGATAAATACGCTTAGATTTTTAGTGCTTAAGATGCGTCAGTTTTTACAGTGTACATACGCATAGTAGAAGTGATGATGTACGCACCGTAAAGCACTTAATAGTTGTCGGGGTAAACCCTTTTAACAAGAAGGAGAGCCCGGTTTCCTATTAAAGCCATGGATATCCATTTGTGCCTGGTGAGGAAATTGAGTTTGTCAGTAGCGCCTTATTCGGTGTTTTACGGTGTATATTAAAGGTAGACAACGATCACCAAGAACCTCAATGCAATGACTGCGACACGTTCAGAATGGATAGAATATAATAAGTGATCTTTGTACAATATTTTGCTCATTGACAAAAGAAGGGTGCTAGCCGTACAGTGGAGTAGTTCATTGAAGTTGAAGCTAGTTCTGGTGCTGCTGCATGTGCTGGATCTGGTTCTCGATCTGGAGGATACATCCATAGACATGCACCCCTTCCGTTTCCAATACTTATAAAGAAAGGCTATTTACCATTTAGTCAGTTTTGACACTGCGTGAGATTTCGAATGTGAATGCAGGCAGTTGGGAGTACAATAATATTAGTGCAATACAATACCACTCTCAAACCCTTTACAATTTTTAACAATTTCTCTGTTGTGGTTCAAAATGTTTATGAATACTGCATTGACAAACTTGACATATGGGGCTAAAGTCTGGAAAGATACTTGAGCACCTATATTTATACTTGTCCTCTTACAATGTGCTCAAATCCATCCATCTAAATTATCCACTTACAGATAAATGTTCTTTTCGATATCATTTTTTCAGCGGCGGTTCGTTACAAATATATATCGTCGTTGAAGAATGAAAAAGAGCTAAATGCTATGTTAAAGCATAGCATTTAGCTCTTTTTC
>JAAXYX010002229.1:0-18379 GCA_036851915.1 Ptenothrix huangshanensis
CATATTTTCTCAGTTTGTGAAAAATGTGTTGTCTTCAGTGGTCATTCAATCAGATTAAGAGTCAACTAATAGTAGTAGCATGGGAATATGCGTGCATGCTTCTATTAAAATACCGGGGAATTATTAGAGGCGAGAAATTATTTCTAATCCTATCTCTTTGCCCCGGGGAATTATTAGCGGCGGGGAGTAATCGGAAGTTTTACGGTAGATAATATTACTCTGTAAAGTCAATTTTGCATTTTACAACACGCTCGTTTAGCAAAAAATACTAATAATTTTGACATCTTTCAAATAACTGGAAGGGTATGATCCCTCGTCAAAAATTTATATAATTATGACAACCTAGAAAATTGCATTTAGAAGCCTAAGTATTTGTAAAATACATATTATTTATTAATTCCTCCTCGTGTTCTTCAGCAGTGCTAAAGAACCTCGCACATTTGTCGTGTATACACGCAATTCGGAGAACCGCTAAGTTTTCTTTATCGTATTCGTAACCGACAGTGACACGAAATGTCTCTCTGAGTTTTCGGATTGTTTAAAATGCAAAATGCATATGCGTATGAGCTACATATGTATATATGTGTCGATTGTTCTGCAAAGTGCAATACAAAGCGTATGCATTCGTTGTTTTCCGAAGCTTATGTATAATTAGTGTCTAACAATTACCGTAAGTGTTATAAATGTATCGTGTACTGTTTAAATGTTGTTTATTTGAGACTAAATACCTGTGAACACATAATTACATAATATTTAGGAAAATTTATAGTGACCTGGTGTGATGGCCAAGGAATTGGCGTAGATTATATTATGATACGGTAGCAAGTAGATCATACAAACAATATAAAAAAAGCTATTAATGACTGTTACTTGTTGCAAACGTAAAAAAAATCATACAAAATGTATTTTCAATCAAGTTTAAAATTTCCTCAAATTCTATGGTTTGGTGCATGTGACTATACTATCGCAGAAGATAATAATAATATTATAATATAAGATATAAGATACAATATTATAATGTCGTTATTGAAATTTCATGGTAATTCATAGTTATAAATAAATGTATCTATCAAACTGATGAATATAAATTTATATGTATCTATCCAACCTCTGGTAACTATATATTTAACTGTGTAAATTGAGAATAAAATGTTGCTATAGCTAATCGTCTGTTGTAATCCGCTATAAAACTAGTATATACATACATTGCTAAAACCATATGATTGCAGATAGATTCAGAGGTTGAAAGTATTTGTTTGATGATGTTTTTCCCATCACGTAATACGCCGACTTTTTAAGACCAGTGGATTAAAAGTTTTACTTTTAACTCAAACTATTTCGATGTTGCCACCAAGCACATATGTACTGCACCATTCTTTAACTGTACCTATCACTTTACAGTGTAAAGTTTACACAATACGTCGCACACGTGTCTGTATCGTAAAAGTATTAAAATTAAATATTAACAAATTGCAACCAAACCACTTCAGTAGTCTGTTCTGTCTCATTCGCATGATGTGTTGTAGTTTTTATGTGGTTTACCCATGTTAATTCATTGTGTTAATTCATATGTACGTCGCACACGTGTCTGTATCGTAAAAGTATTAAAATTAAATATTAACAAATTGCAACCAAACCACTTCAGTAGTCTGTTCTGTCTCATTCGCATGATGTGTTGTAGTTGTTATGTGGTTTACCCATGTTAATTCATTGTGTTAATTCATTTATTCAAGTAACTTGTAACTATCCTTAAACCTGTACTGTGGACGTACATATCGTCGTTGAAGAGTGAAAAATGCATCTGGCCTAGGTATGTCAGTCTCGGGTCATTTTCAAAAAATCGAGATCGAAGCCGAGATCGAGATTCAAGCCTCGAGATCTCGACAACCCGAGATTTCGGTCTTTTGAGCACGTGACTTTAAATAATGGAATCGAAGTGCAGTTATAAGCTGTTTCAAAATTGGCAGAAGTAATTGCAGTTTATTCCCTATTGCAGTATATGTATAACAAACACCTACTTCATGACTAGTAATTAATCTCCAATATAGGTAATATAAACCCGAATTACATTACCAATTAAATTGAAGGACAATATATTCAACTTGAAGTATCGGTAACTATGGTAACAATAACTTGAACGTGGTCATATTAGATCCTATTCTTAACTAGACTACATGCTTTGTAATAGAGATCAAGCATAAGATTACTTATAAACAGGGCCTGTCAAACAGGAAATTCATTTTTCATTGTGAAAGGCTGCATAATCTCAGTGCATGCGTGTTGTAAAACCAAAATCTGGAAAAAAGCAGAAAATATCAAGAAAATCAGGAAAATTCAGAAAATTCCGTACCTCGCCCACAAATTAGAGCGATTTTCACAAATCGTTCATTTGTACCTAAACTGCGCTAAAAAATTCAAAAATTCTTCAAAGCAGATAACTTTTCATAGAAACCTGATTTTTATAAGGCTCAAATACTGTAAACCCGAAATAACATCTGCAAAATAAGGAAATTCAGCTCAAATTAGGGAATTTTAGGAAATACGAGGAAAATTGGGTTAAAATCAGGAAAAGACAGGAAATATCAGGCAATTTAAATTGACAAAATCAGGAATTTTTATTTGTAAAATCAGGAAATGTGACAGGCTCTACTTATAAAACTTAGTATTTTTTAAGAAACATCTCAAAAAACGCATCAAGCGTTTTATCAGATAACCGAGAGCGAATGTTGGAACATAAGTACGAAACATTTGAAAAAACCCGCTCTGATTCAACTGATGTAGGACCCGCTTTTGAGCCCGAATTGAATTTTGTGGAAAAGTTCTGCGAGTATGTTGCAGAGCTTGATTCCTGCTGCTCCGATGAAGAGTAATTATTTGCATTGTCTTTCGTCTTTTGATGATTCTGAATCTGAGTATTTTTCCGCTTTAGAAGATCTCTAAATCAGAGAATTCGATGTCGAAAATTTTGCTAGCAAATGGAGATTGTGACCTTGCTCACTTGAATGAACTTTTTCATTTGTTGTATTTACACATTTAAATCATCAATCATTTTTTCAATAAAAAACATTACAATCTGTAGTATTTTGTTTGTGAATTGCGTCATTAATCACATATTTTTAAACCTCAAAAAGTCGAGATCTCGAGTAAAAAAGTCGAGATCTCGAGTGAAAAATTCGAGATTCAAAACCGAGATTTTACCCCCGAGATCTCGGCCGAGATCGAGATTCAGATCTCGGGACTGACACCCCTAGTTGCGACATACGTCGAAAGTAAGGCAATAGTCTAAAGATGTACCAATATTCGAATATTCTAGTTTATAATGGGTATAATTATTATGAACTTCAGATTTACAAACGATACTCTCTCATTAAAAAATTCGAGATTCAAAACCGAGATTTTACCCCCGAGATCTCGGCCGAGATCGAGATTCAGATCTCGGGACTGACACCCCTAGTTGTAGCGGTATCGACAGGGGCACTGTAGTACTGAAGAATGGCGTAGATAGTTTTGTTCACGGAACGTGTTCCAGGTTCCTTCTGTACTTTGATTATACATATGATTGGAGGGGATTGCAGTTAAAGACTATTGGAGCATACAAGGAAGATGAATACGTGGAATGTACCTGAGCAGATGAGTAGACGAGTGGACTGCACAGTAAAGGTATTCTGCTTTCTCCTGACTTGACGTTGTATTCGGTCGGAAAAGAGAAACAGAGAGTGAGAGAGATTATAGGAGAAAGGCGTAATGAGACTAGTTTAATGGTTACGTGTTTAATGGTTACCATTTCTGTGTGCACTTAAAGTTCACAGGAGAAAAACAAATGTTGGGGAATTCAAGCATGCTGGGTGGTTAATGAAAATTGCTCTTTTCACTGTTTACTATTCCCCTGATCTATTCTCTCCTCTCCTCTGTTGCTTTGTTTTCAACTTAAGTGTGTAGAGTTTAGTAGTTTAGTCTTCCTAGCACTCCCTTGTTCACGTACATTCCAGATTCTACGGTCTGTGTGTCTTATGGAAGTCGGGATTTCTAGCAGTGCTACTATCAGTGGAATTTTATATTATGTATGGCATCGTGGAGATAAGAATAAAATTGTGGTAAGCACTATGATTATCCCGGGTATTTGTTCAGGATTTAAAGACGATGAACTAGAGTGTATGGAATCCCCTGAAATAAGAGAACATGGTACCGTTTCGTCTAACGTATTTGGTTAGGGTAATGTATAGGAATACTTACAAGGTAAATAGTGTTTATAGTACTATTTTGTTTGTGGCTAGTCCTTCTTTGTTACTGCTGACGGTATCTGTACCTGTTACCTGTCTTCCTCCCTACTTGTTTGCATATTGTGAAGAACGCGAGTGTGAGCATGTCAGAGCTGCGTTGGTCGTGTCTAACGGGCATGTATGTAATTAATTATTGTAAAATCGACTGAGATCCAAGTTTAGTCTTGGAAAGTTGGTGTGGTTTCGACTTATGTATGAACGATAAGTGATTAAATCAAGATTTACATTTGTATTCTCCCTCTTCGGATTAAGTTGACAGTAACCATAATTGTATTGAGGTTGTATTTGTAATTAATTTTAAATAGACATGCGGATGGTTCGGTTAAGTTTTGGGATGCTTCGTCTACGTCACTGCAAGTGTTGTACAAATTGAAAACGTCGAAACCATTTGAGAGACAACAGTCAAAGAAGAGCGACGACTCGGATCCATATGCTGTACAATTGATTAAAGTATGTCCCGAATCCCGTCTTCTTCTTGTTGCTGGAGCATCTAGTCAAGCCTTACTATTTAAATTTCGGAAACATGAAACTTTGGCTGAGACAAGCGTGCTGGAGATCCCCATTGTTAGTGATCTTGTGGAAGATGAGTTTGGGGGCTTTGATTACTCCATGCGAGTGGATCGAGATAAATTAGAATTTTTCTCACCTCTTCGAGTTCGAGGTGGACCGATTAAAAAATCACCTGGGTATCAAATCGAATTAGTATGCCTGACCCCTTGGGTGAATGGAGAACCACCGGGAGGGATTTGTTCATTAGCACTGTCCTCCGGCAATGGATTGTGAGTACCTTTACGAAGAGAAAGTTTGAAATTTATTCTTTTATTTAGAAGTTAATGAAATGGAAATGGAGTTTCCTTCAAGCATTTCCACATTTTCATTTTCTTCTTTGTTTGGCTCCACCATGTAATTTGATTTTGATTTAATTTAGTCCGCTATCTATTTTTAATGATTACTTTGGCATGGTTTGTTGGTAACAGACTGGGCTATGGAACAGAGACAGGCGTTGTCATTGTGGACTACATTCAGCAAGCCTGTTTACTCTCCACTGCCACACCAGACCTTTATGGAACGGCAGATCCTTACACCCGTGCACCCAAAAGTCCATCATCATTAAAAAAGGATGAATCGCCACCAGATAGTCAACAGGTTCACATAATTGTTTTCAGCTCACATTTATTCTTAACTTCATTACTATTTTTACATGCAGTACTAACGTTTTGAATTTCCATTGTCGTGGGTATTGTTATTGGTTATATTGTAGACCGTATGTAAGGGATGTTACACTTAGAATAGACTAGATTAGAGGTAGATTTGATACATTATTTCAATTTATATGCAGTATCATGAATACTTGATGGGTTTATTTTTGGCTCCATGATGATGATTCACATACAATTAATTTTTCCTTCATTCAATTGATTTCGTTAGTCATTTGATAATTGTGCGTCGACACCCTCAGGAGACACGGAAGATTTTATTCTACAGCAGAATTTTCAACAAATGCAACAGCAAGAACATCAACAGCAGCAATTAAACGCAGGCACTGACGAACAAATTACTAAAGTAAAGTCTCCCAAAACCTCTTGGACAAATGTGAAAACTATCTTAACTAAAGGATTTCAAAAGAAATCTTCATCGAATAGTGCTAGTACTGATTCTGCTTACGGTGTACCTGCCAGAACAATGTCTGACATGTCTCAATCCCAGAGTCACAGTCATCAGAAGGGAAATATGAATCGAAAACAAAGTGCCCCTTCACCCACTCAAGCCAACTCACAGTCTGAGTACCTGCAAGAATCAAACTCAAAAATAAAAACTCAATCTCAATCTCAACTTACACAAGACAATGAAATTAAATTTTTAAGAGTTAACGAGCTTCAAGAAGTTATTGTAAATGCTAATGCGAATAGTTCAAGTCGAAATCATTCCAAAGATAACAAAGAAAAAGAGGATCAATTTGTCGTAGTTCTGAAGACAAATTCATCTCATCCAGAAGATGAAAAATTTGTCAAGTTAGATACGGAGGCTGAACTAGTACATCCTTTGAATCCAAATGTTGAGTCTCAGACTGATCATTCTTCCGTACCTTATAATGGCCCATTGGAGTCAGTAACAGCAACAGGAGGACGTTCGCAGTCACCTTTGTTGGAGTCACAAGCGCACCTGCAATCCAAAGTAGATAGACCAAAAGATTTGCCACTAATGTCTGCCGTACCACCTATCCCTCCGCCTCGACGTCTCAAACAGAAGAAATCTAAAGTGATTGATTTACGGTGTACAAATAGTAATTCTTTGATGACCTCAGTCATTAAAAAAATTCGTAAGTATTTTCATGTAGCCAGACATTCGTTTCTTTTAGTTATTAGAGTTTTTTTCTTCTTTTGGTTGTATTATTTTTATTTTGAACCCGTGATTCATGTTTTACTTAATTGATGAGGGTGGTGCGATATGATCTTTGGTACTGTGATTTGAACAGTCTACAGTATGAAAAAAATGAAAGCGTGACTGATGATTGAGAAAACGATCTTAACACATTGTTTGTCCTTTGTACGTTGAACGGAGTTGACTTTTGTCCTTACTAAACTATACTCATATGTTACTGTTTGATTATGTAATTCGTATACGTCTATTACTAAAAGTTTTTTTAAGTTTGTGTGTTCGTTTGCTTTCCGCGCATTATGGAGCCAAAAAGTAAAGAAAACTGTCTGTCTCTCTTTCTCGCTGTATCTTTCTCTGTCTGTCTTCTATCGAGACACCAGACCAGAAGTAGAAATTGTAATAATTACCACTAATAAATTTATTTAGAAGTCGGTACAATAGAGAGTTACGTTGTTGACATTGTTGAAGTTGAAAGCTTGATAGTACTAATTGTTGAAGTAGTGATTAGTAAGGTATACAAGAAAGCGGGTAGTAACGTAATACTAGTGAAATTAGATTGTCATTAGAATTGTATTTGTTGACTAACGTGGTGTAGTTTTAGTGAAAGTGGTAATGTTGATAATAATATAAAGGAGCCGCCCATGTCACCCACTCAACTCATGTTCAGCGCCAGTGCCAGTTTGAATAATCCGGAAAGAGATCGAGGAATCGGAGGAGGGGGTAGCAGTGGTGCTTATTGTCCTGGTCCCGGCGGCATTAGAGAAGGAGGCGGCGGCAGAACGGGGGAGAAATCTCCAAGGAAGCAGTCAGAACCCAGGAGGAGTAAATCACAAGGTAGTTCTTGCTCGTCAGTCCCGCCACAGCATCCTCAACTGCATCAACAACGTCGAGAGCAGCGCTCTCTCTCAAAATGTTACAGCATGGCACAAGGAACTGCTTCAGCAGGAATTATTAATTCGTCCCCTGAATCCACCCCACCTAGTCCCGGTCTTAATAATCCTGTCAAATCCAATCTCCTTCTCCTATCTAGACAATATTGCAGCTTTGGAAGTGGTTCCGGTGGTGGTGGTGGTCATGGTAGTTCTTATGTCACGTGTCAACAGTCATCTATTAATCAAGGTTTGCTTCTTGATGGGCACAACAATAAAAATTAAAAAAACAAAAACAATCCAGTCTGTACTTTTGTTGTCCTGTAATGTCCCCCTTTTTTCTCCGAAACCACAGTGACGTGAAGTTCTGTAGCAAATTGAGAATCAACACTGTACCGTACCCCTGCCCAGCCCTTCCCCTGTATAATTATTTTGGTTTCTTTGACATTCTCAAATTACTTTTGCAGAATCCCCTCGTTTGGATTTTGTTTTTACACTTTTCTGAAAACGGGTTTAGTTTTAACTGATTTGTTCAGTGTTTTGTGCCCCTGTTTTGGTTGATTGTTATTATGTATAGATAGAATATGTAAAAATTTGTACCCCGTTTAAAAATGAAACTATAGATTCGTTTTGCCCCTGCCCTCCCATCATTTCCCTGATTTGTATTTTAGTGTTTGATAATTTGAAATCCATTCGGTTATTCGTTTGTATTAGTTTGTTTCAGAGTTGGAACTAACTTGATGACATTGATTTGAGTTTTGTTTGTGTTCTGTTAGAGTTTTTTGGTACTAAAATTGATTTCTGAAATGATATAATTACGAAAGACTCAGGGAAAATTTGAGAATGAAGCCATTATATGGAAATAATGGGATATTAGTTCTACCTGTCTAATATAATGGTTGTTTTCCTCTGTGTATCTTTACAGTACATACTGTTCTGTACTGCACTTTACTTCCGGACCATATCCAAAAAGTTTACGTACCTTACCTTATATATTTTTGATTATTTTATATCTATCTCTGCAAAATGAAAATTTAAGTACTCTGAATGGTTTTTGGTATATTGTGATGATGAGATTATACCTATACCTTTTGTAGACTAACACCTTATACACAAACCTGAACCTAAACATAAACCTATGTATCACCATATTTGAAATGTAACTGCTCTCTCTCACTGCGTCTTCATATACGTGATTATGTATGTATTGTGACTGTTTGATTATCTCAATCCAGTAATGGGTTTCCCATGTCTCTCGCCCTTTTGTCTCGAAAAACAACAAACACGTGACATATTCTGCTTTATATTGCTTCCAGCATGCGTGCATGATTAAAACCATTTCCAAAATAATATAATTCATGATTGATTACTCTGGGAATGTTTTCTCTCTCTATAAATGTATTTTGTTTTGATTTTGTATGATACTGTACTTTATTGTACCTTTTTCTCTTCCATTGGCTGACAGTCTAATAAAGCTAGTAATGTGTGTGTGAAATTTAGACAAATTAGACTCGACATTCAGCCGGTCAAGATCATCATCTATGTCCAGTTTGGATAATATCACTTCCGAGTCTATTCAGTGCCTCACTTTTGTGGAAACTTTTCCTCGAAAACACGGTAAGTTTGATGACTTTACAGAGAGCCCCTTTACTGCATTCACAGGCATGTTAAAAATTCCGAAATCGATATGTAACTATGTATGATGAGTGAACACGGGAATTTGGGTGTCTAATTTGAATTTAATTTGCTAGACTCCACAACGATGATACCAACGGTGTGGGTTGGAACGAGCCTCGGCTCAATACTCGTTCTTAATATTGGATGCACAGGAAGTGATCGTAATACAGACCAGCTGACTGTAACTCCGTCAGGGACAATCTTTCGACTCAAAGGATCAATACTGGAAATGTGTTTCATGGATGCCAATGGGTCTTTGATTAGTGGCAGTACTGACTCCTGGAAGGATGAAGCAGCGAGAGCGAGTATGTTTTTATTTCAATTCTCTTCGTTATACACGATGTATTTTAGTATTTTATCTCCGTAATTTCCATGTTTATTAAAAACATGGAGAAACTCCGACTTTTTTTCTGGGCGTACGTACATGTGATGTGTCATAAAAAGGCAGATGGGCGTATAAAAGATAAAAGTAAGTCTAATGAAAAAACTTCTTGACAGGCAATAGTAAGAGGAACAAGAACATAGCTAGTAATATGTTATTATGCTGACCTGTGTTCACAATAAAGGTAGCAATAAAAGAAATGAAAGTACCTATTGCAAGGGAGATGTCTTATTACTCTTATTGTAAGTAGTGTAGCGTGAATGATCAAATCGGAGTTGACTGGATCCAGGATCATTAAATACAAAGTGAAACAATGACTTGAATATATTTTGACTTGTTTATTTTTATTTTTAAATAGAAACACCAACAAAGACCTCGTCCCGGGGCTCGCCAACAGATCCACAAGCAGGCAATGCCCCACTTCACTATGCCGTACTTGTGTCAGAGAAACAGTCTCGGGTCGTATCATTACCATCCCAAACATGTTTGTACAAAGCTCAGATGGTCAATAGTAATAATTCGGCTGGTGAGCATACTGCGTCTTCATCAACTTCGTCTTCTGCATCCTATTTTGTCATCAAAGCTGGACTTACCACTATCAAAGGTATGGCACCATCCTGATTACCATTGTCATTACTGTCATCATCATTATCACTAGTATAAGCATCACCAACATTCCAGTTCTGTAAAAATTGAGATGTTCGCCATTCTCCTATTATTACAATAATAATTAAGCCCGTCTAGCAAATTCATTGGCCTGATTGACAAATTCCATGATTATTTTATGACTGGTAAGGTTATTTTTAATTCATGCTTTTGTTTTATTGGTAGATTCACCCTGCCTAGTGACGTACAATTCCAATGGTCACTTGTCAGTCTACAGTCTGCCAAGTTTAAAAATACTCATCGATGTCGAGTTTGTTCCATTATCTGATCTCAGGTAAGTATTGACTATATTCTCATAATTTGACTATAATTATACATATCTACTTCTAGTTGACTGAATTACCATATATATTTCTTGATGAGTTTCACAGAAATCACATAATTACTATGACAGGACTTTTTGAAGTTGAAACTACAAACATTAATGTACCTATCTACCTAAATACGTTCTAAATACATTTTTCATAGGCACAATTACACATCGCATTTACACGATACCAATTAGTCTTAACCGTACTCAGGGATACTTCTGAGGAAATCTTTTTGAATAGACTAGCCAATATCCATATCCATTCCACCATTCACTTACTGTTAAAACTCAAACTCATAATGTATTGCTCATCAAGGTGGCTAGACAAGAGGGTAATATGGCGAGTCCATTCGAGAGAAAAATATCAGAGTATAGGAGAAAAAAATGAGAAGGCAATTTTATTGATTTCCAACAATCAGAATTTACAAAACCAATGATTTGCATTAATTTATCTGTCTCGGTTTTTTCAATAAAAGTAATCAATAAATTCGAAAGATTTCAGATTTTTCTGAATCAATTTCCAAAACTTTTGTTGATTTTAACTTTTTTAAGTTGAGAAATACAAAATATGTTGACCTAGTTACACTCATATTTGGAAATTGCCTTCTCATTTTTTTCTTCTATACTCTGACTCTGTTATTTTTCCCTCGGATGGACTCCCCTTATTACCCTCCTGTCTAGCCACCTTGATTGCTCATCACACAAACTAGCGCCTGTTTTTTGAATTTTTTCAAAGCAACTGTTTTCAACCAAAGCAAAGCTAAGCAATGCCAAGCTAGATATACTTAATTATACTTAAGCTACAATAATTTTTTGTGTTTGCCCGTTCGCAATTTTTGCATTTATAAAACTATAGCAGCATCAGCAATATAGCAAAACTTCCTTTGTACCATTTTTGTGATACCATACCAGTTTATACTAATGTTTAGTCTACTATTTATGTCGACACAATCCAACACAGTGATCACACCAGTCAAAATCATATCATAAATATAGTTGTGAATTAGTTGCCATCACCGAAAATCAAATGACCATCCTGTAGGCTATGTATATAAACCCGCCATAAATAATCGGTATATCATCATTGTTGTAGTGCGAAACAATTAATGTAAATAATTGCAGATTACCTTTCCAGTACACAAATGAACCAATAATTCTCTTAGTACCTTAGCCGCTGGAAAACAAGGGAGAGAGAAAAGAGTTAATTATATTATCACCTAAACCGTACACAAAATAAGCCGTAACAAAATAATTAACCGTGAAAATATTTTGCTGTCTATATTAACTATAATATGCAGCCTCCATTGCGTGTATAAATAAAGAATCCCTTGCTAGTAATCTATCTGTTGTCTATATTTGTGCTCCGCAATCCTGATTACTGTAGTTCTGATCTAATATGATTGAGCTAAGTTATTGCTATTCGAATCTTTGGGGACTTTGAATCCTATTTTTTGGTATGGTATTACTTACAGTAATATTTATATTCGCTTTTTATTTTTGTTACTCCCTTTCTAACTAACACTCTAATAATTCTGTCCTTCGTCCTTTTTTCTTCATTTTTTCAACCCTTGCTCTTCTATATATTCTGGTATGGTTGAGTGCTGTACGAATTTTTCGAGAACGAAAAAACAAGATATAGTATTTACTTCTGGCACTTTGTTATTGTATTAATTTTTGAAAAATCATTGGGGACGCGTTCGGTTTATACTTGCGTTCTGTAGAATGGTGAAATGATCTGAGATATATCAAATAGATGCTGATTGTTGTTATTGCGTTCTGTTTAAGCAGATGAGATGATGATGTGTATGTTAGTATGTTTGCCGTTTTTGTACTGTATTTTGTTGTTGATGAAAAGTTGAAAAAAAATTACCCATTAGAAATTCCCTTGGCTTATTAACACAGTTTTCTACTCAATCAATCATCATCCGGTGTACTCGGAGGTTCTGGTTCAGGCGGAACTAGAAAAAGTGGCCTACTTGTCGACCCAATGCTCAGCATTTGGGGTCAACAAATTATTATTGGGGAAGATACTAATTTGTAAGTCTCCTAACATTGGCATGTAACAAACAAAAACCGAAAAAATTGTTGAAAGTTGGAATGAATTGAAATGAATTTTTTTACTTTAGAGAATTCCTCACTCACTCGCTTTAACCTTATATTTACTGCACCAACCATTTTCTGCATTGATGATATGATCTTTATTTTATGTTTTCCTTCTCAATCACTATACTCACTTTTACTTACTATTCCTAATCTTTACTAACTTAACTATAACTAACAATATCTATATCTTGAATTATTCAATTTCTCTCTCTCAAAAATCTGTTACGGGAAAAAATTACGAATTTCTGTATTTTGATGCTTTTCTGTCTGCTTCCCGCTTTTAATCCCTCGAAAATTGTTGAATTATCATTATTATATTACTATGATATTCAAATCCACACATCCACCTTATTCATTCATTCATTCATTCATCCATTCAGTCTATATAATTATATATATGTACTCATATACTTAAATATAATTGTTAACATATAGTCATACAAACAGTAACTACTGTAGCATTAATTATTTGAATTATTCTATAAATAATAGCATTAAACGAATGTGTAGAATTCAGTGGCGTAGCTGGAGCGGGGTCGTAGGGGCTGAAGCTGCCAGTGCTTTTAAATGCTTCACAGCTAGAATTAAACTTTCTGATCTTCTGTAAACTCTTCCTTCACAATTATTTATTAATACGTCATTTTGTACAAGTAAATTTTGACTATCGGCAGAAGCGACTTTTAAATTCAAATTGTTTTTAGAAAATTGGTTAAATTCTTTACAGTTCACATTTTTTTACTTTTCAATTTTCATAGTTTTATCTGTCTCCCACAGACTGTCGGGAGATCGTGATGTAATAAAAATGCCTAACGTGTAATTATTTTACTGTCAGTTGTTAAAATCCCAATACAAAAATAATGAGGCCCAGCTACGTCCTTACGTAGAACTAGATTGGTTTGTAAAGTATATGTAATTATAATTAACTATAACTAGTACTCACTACATGGTGTGTACATTTTATCTATTCTTGTTGGTTCATTTGATTTCATTTTCAAGTTGTTCTGATTCAAATTATTCTTAGTTTTATTAATCTTTACTCTGTCTGGGTAATGTGAGTCGAGATCTCATTCGCATTATTATCAGATTTTTTTGGAATGATTTTTTATACTACTATTCCGTTATATTCGGGTATATCGTCGTTCCAGTTAGGATTTGACGATATTAATTTAAGTATTTGATTATTTCCAAACTAGAATTGCCAAGACTTTTTGCTTTAGCGAATATGGACATGGAATGTACTTGAGCTCACCAAGTGAAATGCAAAAATTCACCATTTCAGCGGAATTCTCGTGAGTATTTTTTAATTTTTTTATTTATGTATATTATTATTAAAAGTTGATGACTGAAACTCGTATGTTATACGGGTGTACCCTCCTATTTTAATTATGCAGGCAAGTAATGGACACAATGCTTGGAACATTGTTCACTGAAGTGGAATTTCCAGAACGACCGAAGGAAGGCTTCTTTACCGGTCTTTTTGGAGGTGGAGTACGAAATTTAGATAGAGAAGAATTATGTAAGTTTCTTATGCACCATGTTTACAGTCCTTGGAGTTTTTGCTTGCGATAGCAAAGGTAGTACTGTGCTTGCGTATTGTAGGTATAGGCATATTGCACTTAGAGACCGAGTATTACTGGGCAAATGGAAGTGACAAATAAAGATCAAGGTAAATTGATTAATGATATGCAATAATTTTTGATCATTCTCCATATGGTTGTTCACAGTTGGTGAAGCGTCAGGGAAAGCACCCAGGTCGGTAGCAAAATTATTACCAGGTCCCACAGGCACACCCGAGATGGAACATTTGAAAATGAGATCAAGTACAGCAGCCAGTGAAGTAGCCCGTGCAAAAATGCTTTTAGTTGAGCGTGGTGAAAAAATAGGTCAATTAGAAGATAGAACAGCTAAGATGATGTCAGATGCAGAAAATTTCTCTTCTGCTGCACATCAATTGATGCTCAAGTACAAGGATAAGAAATGGTATCAATTGTAATTATTTAAAAACGAAAAAGTATCTCTTGTTATTCTAGAATTTCAAAACAGCAATTCAAATTTACATGCATTACAAACATACTGTCAGTCGTTGCCGTATATCCTACGTACGTCACGCTAGGAGTCGGAACTTTGAAATTGTTACCATACGATTGTGAATAGGATTAATTATAGTGTGACAGCACTGTGACTTTCGTTCTGTCGTAGTTTGGCTATAACTTGAGAAGGACAAAGAAACACCACGAAACGCATGTACTATTTAATATAACCTGAACGTTCGAACTATATACATGTAATAATCTAATTACCTACTAAGAGTTGTAATTCTTATTAATAAACGAGGAAATGCATACTACTACTAATTATGATTATTACCACAGTACCAAAAGTAACCAAAGAAAAGCCTAATAACTGTGACCGAGACTTTTTGTCGAAAACTACTATACTACAATTATATAATTATTATATGAAAAATATACAACGTATAGATGTATAGATAGATGATACTATGTTATTAATTAATTGTATTAAATTAATATAATCTAGTTAATATTGTTGTACTATACAAACAAAAATACTATTATATACTTTCAAGTTAGTTCACTCGCGCACTTGTACACTGACACACTTGAAAAGCATTACTTTTGGTAGACACATTTAGTACATCACAACAAAAAAAATATAATTATACTGTTAGGGTATACATAATTAATTACATCATAAGTATTACTATTCTGCTAAATGTTTAAATAATTGAGAGTAAGACCTCGTCAAAAAAATAGTCAAAAACAGTAATTTATAGTACTTGAGCCGTTTAGCACTGATATAATGATTAGTTACCTAGTTTTAGGAAAGTCAAGAACGATGTTAAGTTACGTCACATCACACACGTTCTTGTTTTAGGCTAAACATTGTAACAAGGAGTGTCTAAAAATAATTATTGTAATTGAGGGATTATGTGTAGGCATTGCCATTGCCAGACGACAGTGTGAAACAATGCAATTCAATGGAAGACAATTAAAAAAACATTAATAAAAGTGAATAATGTTCGATCGCTGGCGGACGGACGAACAACTAAATGCGCAATGGAATATATAATTATGTATTCAAAATAAATAAGTATAAACTTGTAACATACAAATAAAATTGACAACTTTTAAAAACCAAATCTACACGGATAAATTAATATTGAAAAATTGGTAAAAAAAAATAATCACTGGAACACTGAAGACAATTTACAAATTATACTATCACCTTCATTTTTAGAAAATCGAGTCATGTATTCATTACAAAATAGATTCAACCAACTGATACCAGCGATATAGACAGATATAAGCGAGCACTAATTCTACTATTAGCTAATTTTACGTAATTACGACTATTGAAACTATATACTATGAACTTTCAGTTTATTGACATGAGATCAATTCATATGAATACATAATTACACACAAAAAGGCGATGATTATTCGTTTGTATTAAATATGGTGCAGTAGGCCAATACTTATTGTCGTTTACAATATACCTAGTCTTTGTCAGTCGTCATCATCAAACAAGATCGTCGTACTGATGCTGATATTGAAAATTTGAAGTCAATGAAACTCATGCTAAACATAATAATTAGGTTTAGGCAAATACATATAACCTGTATAACCAATTAATTATGCATATAAATATGCTACACACGCATCAATTCCGTAAGGTTCTAAAAATAAAGAAAATACTATTGTAAAATATTCAAATCTTTCCAAACTACAATAACTCGAGTATGTTTGAATTGACAAAAAGTAAATTGAACGAGACAAAACAAGGATTTAAAAAACAAACGAAAGAGTAGGTGAAAAGTACTTTTTAGTAACAATTATTGTTAGGTACATAACGTGTCTTTTGTCCGTCTTTTAATTTTATTCTTTCACATTCATGTCTACGTAATGTCTTTGCAATTTGTATTGCGATGATGAAATTATGATAATGTAATATGTAATATTAATTAATTTTTCATGCGTATATCGTTTATAATTTATAAATTAGTATGTACCAAAGGAAGCGAAAAACCTATTATTTATAAGCATTTTTTCAACAACATGACTACGTATTATATACTGCAAACATGATAACCAATATAAATACATACCTACTTATATATGGTGCTATAATTATTATACAAATCTACATGGTTCTATTAGAGAAGGAAAGAAAACCAGTCGAAACTAATAAAGTGTATAGCACGTACTATGATAATATGGTTATGGTAGGAAATGATTTAGAATATTATACACACATACATAGATTTGATGGAGGGGATGGGAATAGGCGCAGGAAGAAATAAGATCCTAATACTCTTTTTAAAATTATTATGGAATTACGTATATTACTATATAAATTGTACGAGAGCACAACTTACTATTATATAATATGATTTAATTCACAAATTATAAGTATTACAACAAAAATATAATTCTTCTAAAACTGACAAGGAACATTGTGATATCTATGGTGTTTCTCGTTTCTTTTTTACTGTCAAGATATGAACACGAAGGAAAAACAAAGAAAACTGCAAGAACATTATTATCGTTATTCTATACTGTAAATTATTGTAATCATAATTATAAAATATCAAAGTAGTGTAGTATCTTTATCGTTATCGGTATCGTTTACCGTTATCGCCGTCAGTCATCATCGTCGTCGTAAAGAAGTTGTCGTAGGAGAAGAAGAACCTCACATTTTCTACGTTCTGTTCTGTTCCATTGCTATTTGCGTTTCGGCGGAATATGACTATTACCTAATTGAAAACAATGTTGTATGACTTGTGTGTTCGTGTTGAAAATTATTACAGAGTTGTGTATCTAATTGTATGTAATTATATTTATGTGTTCACGTTGATATTGGTATAGATACGGCAGTGTACATGGTCATCGTAGTCTCACTGACCAGGCTATAATAATATATGTATAGTGATTATATATTTAAAAATTAAACAGTGGGTAATAATTGTCAATTGTATTATAAAAATTAGGTTGCAAGCAATCATCGTCAATCGTCATCATCATCATTATAATAATTATAATAATAATTCGTACACATTGTACGTGGTAGAAGTCACCTACTACTACTACCTATTACTAGTAATACATAAATACAGTTACAACTACATTACAGGTACATATTGTATCGAAGAACAACTACAACTTATAATAATTGGAAAATGAGAAAAAAAAGATAATTTAAACGTGCTTCCAAATAACTAAAATGGGGGAGGGAAAATAATATGCAACATCAACAAGTCAACAACTATGACTACACTGTATACATAACTAAATGAGAATGCGAAACAAATTGATTTTAAAGCAAACATGAAACATATTTAGCCTCATCAATTTACAAGTACATATTAAGACAAGATTAATTGAAATCCTAACATTGTAATCATTCTCTGTCTAACAACTCTCTTGGTATTCTTAAGTATGATTCCCTATATACATACATGTATGCAAATATATGTATACAAATATATATATATATATCTATTTATTACTTACTAACCTACCTAATTATGTTTTTTTGCCTTGTTCTGCGTTACTCACCCCAGCCCTCTCATCTGTCTTTGTAGCTGGAATTATATAATATATTATAATACTAATAAATCAATTCATATAGAGATTGGATTATATCCTCATAAATCTTGGCGTACTTGATTTACATCATACGTTTTATGGTAAAC
>JAAXYX010002230.1:0-18376 GCA_036851915.1 Ptenothrix huangshanensis
GAAACGTTTCATTTTTTTATTTTGCCCTCTTTGAAAACGTTTCATTTTTGATTTTGCACTTTTTGAAAACGTTTCATTTTTTTATTTTGCCCTCGTTGAAAACGTTTCCTTTTTGTATGTTGCACTTTTTGAAAACGTTACATTTTTGATTTTGCACTTTTTGAAAACGTTACATTTTTTTATTTTGCTCTTTTTGAAAGCATTTCATTTTTTTATTTTGCTCTTTTTGAAAGCATTTCATTTTTGATTTTGCTCTTTTTGAAAACGTTTTATTTTTGATTTTGCACTTTTTGAAAACGTCTGATTTCATATTTTAAATTTTTACAAGCATTAAAAACGCATCTGACGTCGCAAGATGCATTTTAGATGCACTACAATGCTGCTTAGACATAATTACTTCATAAGAATTTTCAATGCACCCTGACATCTTTCTAACTTGAAGAAAAAAATACCACTAGATTTTTGCCTTCTTACAAGCACCAGTTTTCACAGTGTACAAGCCATTTTCTTCCCCCACTTGAGATATCTATCGTAACCTTATGTCTCTTTGGAAAAGTATATTTTTTATCCGAATCTATTTTAAACGTCAACGTCATCCATATTCATGACTTGAATTTTTTCCTGATTTTTTTTCATCATTCGATGATAATAATAACCTGGAGACGAATTCTTATTGAAAGTTGATTCCATTATTCTCGTGTTTTTTCATACTGTGCTCATGGTTGAAAAATTCTGGTTTGAATTAAGCATCATTTCCTGAAGCAGTTTCTCATTTCAACTCCTGTGAGAGACTTCGTCTTCCTCTCTCCTCTGGTATAGGTACATACCCCTTTTACGTCTTTCAACTTTCGACTTTCCACCGTGTAAGGTGTAATAAAGGCAACCCTTCCCAACTCCTTATTTCCGACTTTCACTCAATTCTTTAACCTTGGCGATGACGATGACGACGACGTTCTCTTTCGGATCCCAAAGTCTACCTCTACACTACATATTAATATATGTAATGTAAGTTTCTCTTAGAAAATATATACATACAAGTTCCTATAGCCCATACTCATTTTACTCATCACCAATTTTTCAATTTCTCCTCACACTTCCTACCTCCATTCATTTTCATCTTTATTGTATTTTCCCATTGTGAAATTAGGATCTATCTTTAGGATTAAGTTGAGGTTAATTTGCTTTTTTCCTGGGAATTATTTCCTGTCAATAAAGTCTACAATGTACGTATGGTAAGTATGTATGCGCATTATGCACGTATGTAGTTATAGGTTGCCAAAGATGGAATGGAATTCTACCAGCACTAATTCTACTAATACTAGCATAGTATGTCTGCTGCTGATAATTCATGCTATTGCTGGTAAAAGTTGATATCGACCTCTATCGTCCTAGTGTTTAAGTTGTAGTCATTGGAAGGCGAGGAAAGATAGCCAGGGGTAAAAAGAGGACGCTGAAGGTGACGGTGAAAAGGAGAGAAAGTGAAAGTTGGTGTGGCAGAAGATGGAGTGAAATTGGAATGGGATGAATGTGCATAAGTTCTTGATGTCGATTACCCACACAAATAAAATCCTATACAGATTTTCCCATAGAATTTTCTTTTTAGCCGAGAACCCTTTTACTCCCAAATGATCTTTCCCTTCGTCTTCGTCTGTATGTATGCACTTTCCTTTTAGAAAAAAATTAGGATGACGCGCAATCATCGTGATGATAATGATGATGATGACGATGACGATGATGATTATGATGATGGCCATAGCGATGGCGATGGCGACGGCGATGACGATGACTATGATGACGATGATGATGTCGATAATGATGATGATAACTTGAACGGATTGATTTGTGACTTGAAATCATTTATAAAATAATCCTTTTTTCATTTTCTAGTGAATATAATATGCATACAGTATGTGGAGTGTATATGTATAATGTGACCTACAGTGTGAAAATAGAGTCCTCATTTTATCCTCGTAATCATGTGGGGACTCATGGACATACACACACAGCACAGAATGGGAAAAAATTTCATACTTGACTTGCTTCGTAAATCCAAAGCAGGATTTCATGCATACGTAATTTCTTCTTCATGCATCCATGAGCTTAGAAAAATGTCTTTTATATCCGACTCAAATAGTGTTTATGTGGAAAAGTGTTTCGTTCAATTTATTCCAAAAACCATTTAAGATTCTATGTAAAATCAAAATGAATTTGTTGGGAAACGTTCCTGCTTTCTGGAAATGAGAAGCATGAAACTTCCAGTGTGTAATTTCTACATACTACAGACAACCGACGCTTCGTGTAATGTAAAATGCTTTGTAATTTTTCTTGTACTTTCTCAACATCTTGGTTTTGGCCAAGGGTTTTTGTAATCTCTTCAGAATATTTTGAAGCTGACTTTTAAAATTTAATAGTGCCAAAGGAGTATCTGTAGCCATAATTCCTGGAAAATGAATTAAAAATTAATATTTATTTTAAGAAAGTACCACGAAAACGAGGAATAGGGATTTCCCAATCGCATCGAGTTAAAAGAATTCTGGGAAAATGTAACATCAAACAGTGTAAAATAGTTTGTTTACTCTAGTCAAAATGATTCTCAGAATTAGGCTAAATACTTCTACACTCTAAAAACTGTTGCAGCTTCAGCGCTTAAAACTAAAAGTCGCAGTTAGTATAATTACGAATGCAGTTTTTGAAATCTGACGGTTATAATTGCTATCTCTAACAGCTACTAAAGACCGATCAAATTATTGATTGAATCCTGCCTTGATTAATTTGGGAAGAAAAACAACAAGCTTCGACACATCTTCGTTAATACTTAATAAAAGTGATTAAAAAATATTTGGCATTACATTAGCAATCACTTTTAAATTTATAGCAGCAAACTTTAGCGGCTGTTGCTGTTGGGTCAAAGTAGCTTATAAGCACGATACTCAAGTACTCAATGCATCTTAAAATCTAAAGTGCATCTGACGTACACAAAACGGAAAAAATAAAAGAATAGACATTTTTAAAAAAGGAAAAATAAAAAATAGACATGAAAAGTGAAAAATAAATAATAGAGGTTTTTAAAAAGTGATACAAATGGAAATTTTTAAAAAGCGCAGAATAAAAAATTGGGCATTTTAAAAAAACCGAAACAAATAAAAATTTATATTTTTTCAACAACATAGAAAACAAAATAGACGTTATCATTAACGTAATAAAATTGAAAGCGCATCTGAAGTGCAAAAAGGGAAAAAATGGACATTTTAAAAAACTCTTCCAAAGATGTAAAAATGATGCCATCAATCGAGGATGTATGAGGAATGAGTAACAAACGCATTAAAAACGCAACTTGGACAGCAAGATACGCTTATAGTTAGTTGCATTGGTTTTTACAGCGTGGAGCACCAAATAAATTCTTTCCGCCATACATTTTTTCAGTCTTTACCCCATGCCTGTACAATAATCTAAAGATGTCATGGTAAAAAATAACGTTCAATTACTAAAATCAGGTCCCAAATCATTTCTTTACGGCAGAACTTGCCACATCCTAAAGTGGAGAAAGGTAAATGAATAATTCGAAGGGGGATTTATTTGAAGCTTGGAGTATAGTCTGGAAATGTAAAATGTCAATGGCTGGGTCAACATTACGTGGATATATTGGATCACTTAAAAGCGTGAGAGGTAGCATGAGGAGGGCAGTAGCGCCCGCAGGATTTTTTCTTCGTGTAGGCCCGGCAAAAACTTGATCTTCTTCAGTGTAAAATCTTAAAAAAGTGCACCGCATCTAGTGTCAACTATACAAAAATTACGCCTATTCCGTTTTTTTTTTTAAAACTGCGTCTCTTTCATGAAAGTGCAAAAAAACTGTCGTCGCTTTTGCGTAAATTAAAAAAAAATTCAACTCTTACATGGAAATTTATAAAAAAAGTGCGTCTCTTTCATGAAAATGCAAAAAACTGCGTCGTTTTTGCGTAAATTAAAAACACTGCGTCTCTTACATGGAAATTTAAAAAAGTGCGTCTCTTTCATGAAAATGCAGAAAAAACGGCGTCGTTTTTGCGTAAATTCAAAAAACTGCGTCTCTTTCATGAAAGTGTAAAAAATTATCGTCGTTTTTGCGTAAATTAAATAAACTGCGACGTTTGTTTGTAATTTAGAAAAAACTGCGTCATTTTTGTGTAAAAAAAGCTTCGTCTTTTTCGTGAAAATTTTAAACAAGGCAGCGTAGTTTTAAAAATCTTTTGTAGGCCTAGACCTACGTGTCCTCCGCCTAGTTACGCCACTGGAGGAGCGATGCGTGAGAAGGAGGAGGGGTAGAATGTGATTGGTATTTTGGGTAGTGCATAGATGAATGGAAGAGCGGGAGATGTTGTATCGGAATCGGATGAGGGTTATGGATGTACTACGGGATGATTGTATTTGAGTACGTTTGTAGTTGGATGGGTGGGAGGGTGCAGAGGTTGAGAGTGGGTGATAGTGAGATATGAGTGATTCCACGGTTGACTGGTTCAATGAAGAAAATCAAGTCAAGCTTTCCGATTCGGGTCTTTAGCGTGTACGCGAGTTGGCGCTCTGAACGATGGAAGGAGTCAAAGTTTCACGGATCCCAATGAAAATGCTGATGACAATAATGTAGAATGCCGGGAGTATACAAGCTATGTTTGTCTAGTTGATGTATAGATAGGGAGAGGGGCCTATAGCTATAGCCTATAGGGTATACCGAGGGAGCTCCTATATTCCAGCTGACTCTGACTGATTCCACCGGACTTGCATTGTAATGAGATGCTTAGTTACATACAAGAAATTTCGTTAGCTCGACCAACTCCATTTGATTATCTTCTTCGGAGCCACGGAGTTTCTCCTTGTACAACGTACCTTGGACGGGAAACTTCGTTCATACACAGAGGCGTACCTGGAACTGAATTTATGCATTGCTGCGTATTATATTCAAACGTAATTATTTTTCAAAGTTAATGATTTATGCAATAGTCCAATTTTTCCAATTAATTAGTACTTTTTGAAAAAGGCTCATTTTTTCAACTAGCATTTTTTAAAAGGGTGTAATTTTCTCAATTTGCACTTTTTTAAATCGTCTATTTTTTCCCGTGAACACTCCTTAAAAAAGACGAAATTTTTCAATTATCATTTTTCAAAATAGTTTGAATTTTTCAATTAAGGCTTTCTCAGAAAAAATACAGTTTTTCCAATTTAAACTTTTTAATAAGGTTTAATTTTTTAATTAATTAATCATTTAAAAATGTCTGATTTTTAAAACTAACACTTTTTTGAAAATGTCTGATTTTTAAAACTAACATTTTTTTGAAAATGTATAATTTTTGTAATATTTTTTGAAAAGTATTTTTTCCAATAACAAATTTTTTAAAAGGGCGTAATTTTTTCATTTATCATATTTCAAAATGGTTGAATTTTTCCGATTAACACTTTGACTGAAAAGATCTAACTTTTCTAGTTTACACTTTTTGAAAAGGTTTAATTTTTAAAGCAAATACTTTTTCTAAAAAGGTCTAGTTTTTTCAATTAGCACTCGTTGAAAAGGTGCCATTTTTCCAAAATTTCGGGGGGGGGGAGGGGGTGCTTGAGCACCGAAGCACTCACCCGATGAATGTACGCCTCTGTTCCTACAGACTACATAGAGAGCCGCTCGCTCCTGTGACTGCATCTCCTTCGTCCGCCGTCGCTCTACTGTTGACTTTGACAATTTGAAATACGACTATGTCTGCACTTTCCTCGTCCGAATAACTCTCTAATGCGTCTATTTACTCAGATCATCTCATTCCTATATTCGACATACCTACTCCGACTTTATCCTCCATGTTTCAAATGGCTCTATCTTCGTTTTCAACAAGGAGCTTCCTCAAGTCTACCCACATTAAGTAATTACATACCTCTGTAATTACGGATTCCAAACACTCAATCGTTTCCCTTCACAGCTTTGTAAAAACTTCCCATCTTTCCCACATTTCCTATGCAAAAGCAGTGTTAAAATCAGTTCCAAAGCATGCCCCATTCTTTCAAATAGCATCCTTTCCAAAATGTCAAACATCCTCGGGAAAATTCCTCTCATCTTCATCCACAAGAATTTTATGTTGATGGAACGCTTTTTAAAATGAAAATGAGAACTGGCTCTTTTCCAAAGGGGGAATTTTGAATTGCGATTAAAGTATTAGTGTTAATAATGTAAAGGATTTTGAAGGGATTTCGTTTTTCCAGCTCTTTGAAATATTTCCGGGGAATCCTTTGACATTTATTACCTAATAATGTTGACGAGTGTAATTGGAGTACTATGCACCGGAAATGAGCATGTAGCACGTTGCACGGTGGTTGGAATAATCGTAAAAGCGGCAAAGATAAAGGGAGATTGGAGTACCAGTAGTGATGTATAAGTTATAAGAAGTAGCTTTCTAAGTACTTTATTTTCAACTTTCTCACAAATTCCATTCTATTTTGCTCGTTTATAAAAGAACTGATTTCTTATTTTGAGCACTTTTTAAAAATTTCCAATTTTCTATTTTACGTCCTGTTTAAAAATAGTGGCTTTTTTATTTTGAGCTCTACTTTAAAAACAAAATTTTAAATTTTGATCACTTTTTAAAAAACCGAATTTTTGAACGCTTTTTGAAAAAACCCTATTTTCCGTTTTGAGTTGCTTTTAAAAAAATTTATTTTGAGCACTCTTTAAAAACGCAAAATTTTATGTTTTGATCATCTTTTAGAAAAACGAATTTTCTATTTTGAGCACTTCCTGAAAAGCCCAATTTTCTGTGTTGAACACCTTTTTAAAAACATCAATTTTCTATTTTGAGCACTTTTCAAAAAGCCTAATTTCCTAGTTTTAACCCTTTTCAGAAAAGCGTAATTCTCTATTTCTAGACCTTATAAACAGCCGAATTTTACTTTTTGTACATTTCCAAAAGCCAAATTCTCCATTTTTAGAATTTTTAAAGCTGAATTCTCCTTTCTAGCAATTTTTAAAAAGTTACAGTTCTATAATTATCTCAAAAAGTAATTACCTACGGATTATCCTTTTTGCGATTTTTTGTCAAGTAGGTATTTCTTGCTTTGTACCTTTGAATTGTTTCAAATTTTTTACCGTTTTTGACAAATCTAATATTCATTGAATGATATTCTTTTGAAAATGCATTTTGGCCCTCTTTTCACATCAATCTGACTAGTGTGGGTTGGTGAGATTTTGCTTAATAGATATGTATGTATATCTTGTATTATTTTATGTATTATGCAGATAAGCCGGTGTTTGCCTTTTATGACGACATGAATTTACTTGACTATCTCTACGTAGGTACCTATGGAGACCAAACATCCGTCTCGTTTTCCCCATTCTCAATGACACGGTGAGGAGCGGTGTGTTTACATACAGAAGCCCATCTCTCTTTCACTCTTGCTCCTTTACGCTCTGCGAGGCGTGAATTTTGAATCAATTTACAAATTCCCTTCCACCGCCCCTCTCCATCTCTCTCTCTTCATCCCAACCACAATCACAATCTTCGTTGAAACTCCTCTTTACTGAATAGCTTAACCGAAATGAAGACTTGTTCTTGTGCTAACCAACGCCAACCCTCCCCAGCAGAGTCAAGAAAAGACGTAAAATGAGACTGCTCCAGTCAGTGCTTTTCCCACTCTTTATTTTTCCTCGTCTGTGGACTCTGGGGTTGTGGTTTACAATTCAAACATTCAATCAGGAGAAATCAAGGAGAGCTAAATGTACAGATAGAAGTGGACAAGTTGATTCGTTGATCGGACATTTGATTCGTTGATCGGCCATGAACAAGTCGACGACTAAAAGGGAAGTTGGGCGCTGTGTGAATTTATCATGTCTTAGTTTAATCTACTCTCGTCTCCGATTCTCAATTTCTCACGAAGCAAACCAACATCTTACATTCAACATGATGATGTCTTTTAGCTCAGAGCAACCGCAAGAAATTTAATCGAGTTAATTACTCGCTCTCTCTCTCTCTCACTCACTCACTCTTTCCATCTCTTTCAGCTTTGATTGTATTTAATTTAGAATTCGTTTTGGAATTTGACTTTGAGCTGATCCAACGTGAACCACTAAAGCTTCCGACGCTATCCTATCCTATCCTATCCCTATAATATACTGTCGTGTTGATTCCATTTCTTAAATTTCCCTTCCTACCTACCGACCGAACTACCTACTTTCACTTTTCACGTCGAGCAATTCGAGTTCCTTGAATTGGAAATTGTGACGGTAGTGCTCAGTAGCGTAACTAGGTGTAGGCCACCTAGTTCTAGGCATACGAAGGATTTTTAAAAATGCAATGCCTTCTTTAGGATTTGCACAAACAAGACTCAAACTTACACTAAAGAGACGCAGGCTTTTTCCAAACTTACACGAACAAGACGCAGTTTTTTAAGATCTACACGAAAACGAGACAGATTGTTTTAAATTATAATAAAAGGCGCAGATTTTTTTAAAATTACACAAAAAGACGCACGTTTTTTTAAAATTAGAAAAAAAAGACGCACGTTTTTTAAAATTACACAAAAAGACGCAGGTTTTTTTGAAACTACGAAAAAAGACGCAGGTTTTTTTGAAATTACAAAAAAGACGCAGACTTTTTTAAAATTACAAAAAAAGACGCAGGCTTTTTTGAAATTACAAAAAAAGACGCAAGTTTTTTTACAATTACAAAAAAAAAGACGCAAGTTTTTTTAAAATTACAAAAACAGACGCAGGTTTTTAAAGCGTACACGAAAACGACGCAGTTTTTCAAATTTAGACAAAAGAGACGTAGTTTTTTTTGCATTTATGTCAAAGAGACGCATTTTTTTAAATTTGCACGGAAAATAGGGCTTTTTTTAAGCTTACGCAAAAACGACGCAGTTTTTTAACATTTACACAAAAACGACGCTGTTTTTAAACTTGCACGAAAACGACGATGATTTTTTAAATTATTATGAAAACGACGCATTTTTTTTACAATTCACACTAGATAAGGTACAATTTTTTAAAATTTTACACTGGATGAGGTTAAGTTTTTTCCAGGCCTACACGAAAAAAAATCCTGCGGGCGCTACTGGTACTGCTTGTGAGTCTCGGATTCTGGTTTTGGTTCTGGTTCTGATTTCAGATCAAGATTGTAGGGATGCCGGATAAATCGTGATTGCTATGATTATTTTTATCTCCAAGTAATGATCTGTTCATCTTGCTAATGTCAATGTCTGTGATGTGATGAGCATCATTATTTGTGGATTTAGTTTTGTTCATTGAGCACCTACTTGCCCTGGTGATAGTGAGAGTGGGAGTGAAAGGGATATCTGTAGTAGTGGAAATCACAGTGCAGTGGGATGCTAGTAAAATAAGACAGTTGAACTTTAAGCCTTGCCCATAGTTACTATAGCAGTATGTATAGGAGGACTTTACTAGACCGCAGCTTTCTTTGATGGTCGCACCAGCCGTCCATGTACTAACTAGAGTAAGTATGTAGTGGTAGACTACCTACAAAGTAAAATAAGATTTTTATGGAATGAGATAAGCGGATGTGATGCTCATGTTTTCATTGATGAGCATCTTTCCATCTTTCGATACTTTTAGATGGCAACATTTGTTTTGTATTGATTTCTTCCTTTGAATTATCTGTAGACCGTGTATATACATAGTAGTCCGGTAAACAACTTTAGATATAGAAACTTTCTCCTCAAAATTAGATGCTCTTTCCCGCCTTTCACCTACCGTATAATATACAACTGGTCTGTGTTCTTCTTTCCTGTTTGATCTTTGCCCCGAGTATAGGTTCCTGTATCGTATCGTAGTATGCATATTACCTACCTAGGTACATATAATTATATTCCACGTGCATTTCATTTTGATATTCACCAGGGTCGTACCTGGGGCGGGTATACTTGGGTGCTAAAGCACCTCCCGAAATTTTAGAACAGTTCGAATTTTTTAAAGTTTGATTGGAAAAACTAAGCATTTTCAGAAGGTGGTCATTAAAAAATTGGACCTTCTCAAAAAGTGTTAATGGAAAAAATACAGCTTTTAAAAAGTGTTAATTGGGAAAAATTAAACCCTTTTAAAAATGGCTAATTAATAAAATTGGACCTTTCAAAAAATGTTAATTGAAAAAATTACGCCCTTTCAAAAAGTTTTAATTGGGATAATTTAACCTTTTCAAAAAGTGTTAATTAGAGAAAATGACGCATTTTCAAAAATCTTAACCAGAAAACGTTGGCCGTTTTCAAAAAGTGTTAATTAGAAAAAATTACACCTTTTTAAAACGTGTTAATGGAAAAATTGTACTGCTTCAAAAAATGTTAATTGGGGAGCATAAAACCTTTTCAAAAATGGCTAACTAAAAAATTTGGACCTTTTCAAAAAGGCGTTCATTAAAAAAATTCTTAATATGAAAAATTATACCTATCCAAAAAGTTAATTACGGAAAATTACATCCTTTCCAGAGGATTTCATTTAAAAATAGACCTTTTAAAAATACTACTTGAAAACGCTAATGTGATAAAAATCGTTTTGAAATTCCTACACACCCCCGTAATTCAGTCCCATTTACGCTCCTGCTAATCACCTCTCGTTGGACTGGACACATGTTGTTATTAAACCGGAGAATATTACACATGTACCTACCAACATTTGTTGTTCCTTGAAGTGGCGGGTGATGGTGGGAGTAAGATGTGATTAGTGGAAAACAAGTGAAACACACTTAATCTGTAATTCGAAGGTAAAAGAGGATGTTGAGGATTGGAAAGGTTCAAGTGAGAGTAATTGAGATTTTGACGAGGAAACCTTCTCCGCCTTCTCGCAATGGCATTGCTTGGCCATGCTTGGACGGAGTAAATAAATGATGATGAGCAATGGTGGATGGGAAAGGTGTGAAAATGTTGATGAGATCAATTGGTTCTTCCCATCTACATTCCTTTTTCGCTCTCCTTTCTATGTATTTCTCTTTACTCTTCCCACTCCCATTATCCACCTTCTCTCTTGTAAGTCATCGGCATTGGCATTGGCATTGGCATCGGCATCGGCATCGGCATCGTGATCATGATCGTCATCATTGCAATCAGCCTCCAGCCTCCATATCTTTGATTTCTTTCGACTTGACTACCTACTCTCGCTTAGCTCACAGTCACTGCTGTCTGTATATGTATGGTAATGGTAATCTATCTCTTGCCACAGGTTTGATTTCAATCTCTATTAGTATCCCTTCCCTTCCCTCCTCGTATTCTTCCCTCCCTCTTCCGCTCAAAAGACTTCCATACGTAGCTACTCATATCAAGTCAACTACTTATCTCCCTCAATCCTTTCCCTATCCCGGTTATTTTAATATGGAAAGGTGTAATTATATAGAATTCCAACGCTACTACTAATAAGAGCCAACCAGACGAGTATCTTTATCTCAAAAACTTCTTTTCTTCTCTCCTCTTTCCCTCCATGTAGCATTTTCGTTGAAAGCAACGTGTAGTTTTCCCTGGTATGATTGATCAAGTTAATATATACATAGGTTGGATGGTTGAATGGGATGCCTTTTGTACATATAAATATATGTACAAGTCTAAGTGTATGCAATTATATCTATTTATTTTATTGGTTTGGGAGAAAGCATATAGACTGTATTATGCTCATGGATGTAAACCACATACCGAGAATTTCCACGCGTGGCTAACTTTCTCTTGATCTACCTACGCTGGCATGGCATGGCATGGCATGGCACTGCTTCTGGTATTGGCCCTATGGTGGTATTTGAATCTGAAGCTGATCTCCATTTTAGTTGCGTAAATAGAAGGAGGCCACGGGAATCCGAGCATATGTACAGAGGATTTTTAAAATGAGCTACCTTCTTTAAGATTGGCAAGAAAAAGACCCGTTTTTAACATTTAAACGAAAGAGACAGGTTTTTTTAATTTGCAGGAAAACGACGACGTTTTTTTTACATTTGCACAAAAATAACGTAGTTTTTTAAAATTTGTAAAAAAATGACGGAGTTTTTTTTAAATTTACACAAAAATGGTGCAGTTTTTTAAAATTTTTACAAAAATGAAAGTTTTTTTTATAAATTTACACAAAAATGGTGCAGTTTTTTAAAAAATTTACAAATATGAAAGTTTTTTTTTAATTTTACAGTTGCAGTTTTTTTGCTTGAAAAAGAGACTCGATTTTTCATAACGAAAATGAAAAAGAATTTTCTATAGTTTACACTAGATTAGATGCCATTTTTTAAATTTGACACTGGATGATATCAAGTTTTTCATAGCCTACGCAGAGTACAAAATCCTGCGGGCGCTACTGGTCGATTTGAATTCGATTGGTTTGGAAAGGTTGGCTTGGCTTGGCTTGGCTTGGCTTGGCTCGGCTTGGCTTGGGATGAGGATGAGGATGAGACATCGTTGGAGTGGGAAGATATGGAAAATGGAACACAATAGAAATGATGATACCCATCATTCATTTTATTTGAGCGTGATCGGATTAGAATTACATCTCGGATGCACACACATTGATTGCTTGTTCAAGAGGGCTTTTACGCATTTTGCACAACCCACTTGACTTGACTCATCTCATCTCATTTGGCATGGCATGGCATGGGTTCGTTTTTGGTGGATCAACTGATTGCAATCCTTTGTCTGAGAGTTACCACTGACTATAAATTCCGTGTAGGTATTCAGCCCAACATTATCCTCCATTTTATTTTGATTAACTTACATCAGCAACTCCAAGAAATAATGTCATCATCCATGTACAATCCTTGTGAATGTTGATGGTGCGGGTTTGGTCGGGTACAAATCATAATGCGGAGAAAATGTATGGCTGCCTGAGTATGGTCTCGTATGCTGTGGATGAACACATGGAGTGCACAAAGTCTGTGTGTATGAAAGGCAATATAAGTACAAACACCAATTAATCAATTTAATCTCATTTGACTTTACATGATCAAATACCGAATTTCGGATGTACTCTATTGCTCTCTCTATTTCTCTCTCTCTCTCTCTTGGTTTCAGTTAATAAAAATAATATCCGCGTGTTAACATGCTAGCATGTATGTATGTAATAAATAAGCCGCTTTTGGAAACCGGTGCGGTGATTTTGATTAATACGGACAGAGTAAGATGGTGTGTCATTTAAAATTTGGAATGGGATCCGAGGGTTCTATAATGGAAGGAATAATGACGATGAATAATTGTCGTGGAGGGGGAACTCAAATGATGTTTTCCAAATGTGCGGTCATGGTCACACGTGTTACATGTAGACTGCATCCATGATTTATGGTTCAGATAACGTCCTTAATGAGCCCGACTGCCCTCTCTACCCACTCCCTCTGCCCTTCTCTCTCTCGCTTTCTCTCTCATTTTCGCTCTTATAAATAACTACATTGCACTTTTTACCATTTAAATACCATCAATTGTGGCCAATCAATTTCTTTCTCTTATCACAAACATGTCCAAAGAAATTCCACTAACATTGAAATGTTGCGTAATTGCTAAAATAGGAAATTCTTAAGCGTTCGAAAATTACTGAAAAAAGTTTAGGAACGTTCAAAACCTGCTGAAATAAGAAATCATAAAACGTTACAGAATTGCTAAAATAGGAAATTCTGAAGCGTTCAAAAACTATCAAATAGGAAATTTTGAATCACTTCAAAATTGCTAAAATAGGAAATTCTGAGATGTTCAAAAATTTCTAAAATAAGAAATTTTGAGACATTTCAAAATTGTTAAACTAGGAAATTCTGAAACCTTGAAAATTACTAAAATAGTAAAGTTTCTATACGTTTCAAATTTGCTAAAATAAGAAATTCTGTAACTTTCAAAAATCACTGAAATTAGAAATTTCGGAACGCTTCAAAATTGTTAAAATACACGTTTTACCATTTTAACACCATCAACTGTGGTCAATTAATTTATTTTCCTTATTACAAAACTAGCGAAAAAACTTCACCAACACATACACAAACTTTTGCCCAATATTGGAAAAATTTCTCCTTACTACCTACTGCCAACTGATTCAGAGTTGCGTTTCCTTTCCCGAGCAAGGTTGGTATTGCATTGCATTGCATGGCATTGCATGGCATTGTATGGCATAGGATGGTATGGGATGTCACAGTATTACTCTTGCTTCGTGTAGACAGCTGCGGTTCATGTACTCTCACTAGTTGACGGAGACGAACGCAGTATAATTTTCCAACTGGGTTAGCTGTTGTTGCTGCAATAATTGAGATAATGAATTTATGTAAACTATCCGTGGAGACAGAAATAAAGGAGGAAAAGGAAGAAGGAGCTGCGTGCAGGTTGGAGTACCTACGTCTACGTTGGTAGTCTTCTTGGTCTTGGTTGTCTTCCACTTTCTCTTTCGTCTTGAGAGAGTATCATCAGTTCTAACGTCATCATGTAAATGTAGCTCAATACCTCAAGAAAGTAGACAGTGAATTGTCATCCAGCTCCCAATGTCTTTCCGCGGAGTAAGTAAATTCTGGTTTTGGACTAAATCTTGGAAAATCATGACAGCGCAGAGCGTACTTAGATACCCAAGTATGGAGTGTATGGCAAAGTACATACGTCGAGAGAGAGAGAGAGAATAGAAATCAAGTTCAGCTGTTGTTAGATGTTCTTGGTCTTCTTGTGCCGTCAAGCCTGACTGAGAGTTGAGTGGAGAAAGGAAGCAGAGAAAGAGTCTTAGGTCTTGGAGTATCAGAATACGGACGGTATGTAATCTAATCTATTGTCTCCAGAGTGAAAGTAAACTTTGTAAAGTACTGCAGAATATTGTCAGGAGAACAAGAGTGGAAGGAGACAGTGCATGGAAGAAGAAAGCAAGCTGAATCTGAATCGAGGGAAAGTGTGTATGTGTGTGAGAGGGAGAGAGAGAGAGAGAGAGAGAGGTGCATGTGTCCATTGATTGTTGGCCTTTGTAGATTGTCGATATGGAACTGGAACTGGAACTAGAACTAGAACTGGAACTGGAAATGGTAGTGCTAACCTCTCCCACAAGACAAAATATTCCAATACCATACATACATACATACACAACACTACAATGCAATACAATGCAACACAATATATAAAGACACTTCTATTTATAATTCGTATGTACGTACGTGAGGAAAACACGGAATGGGAAGGTTTGAAAGTTGGTTCTAAAACCTGTCCACACATTCCCCAGTAGCATTTGTATTTGAAGAGAGGAGATCCGGAGAAAGTGAAACAGTAATAGGCATATCTAGGATGAAGGGTAAGTCTGTGGGTGGACCAGGAAGATAACAAGGTAGACCATTTGGCTACTCCGTACACACACACAAAGGTTGTTAGAGCACGAGTAAAAGTCGATAGTATGGTCTCGCATTGTCTAAATGTAGAGTTGGTCGACTCACTTGCTCTCTCTCTTTCTCTTTCTCCTCTCTCGACTCTCATCTCGACTGCTTGATAGATGTGTGCGATGTTGGTGCTAGTGTGGCTGAAGAGAGAGAGAGAGAGAAGGGAATCCGGCCGAGTCTACATGTGTAATAATAGGTGAAAAATCGGTTTGAATGAAGCGGAGGCAATTCGATTTGAAGACCACCGTTTGGAATGTAGAGGTAACAGATGGGATCGAGAGTCTGAATCAGTGGCAGAGTGAAAGAGAAAGTGAGAGAAAGTCAGTTTCCCAGCTGTGTTGCCAACCTGATTGTGAAGTGGATGACTAGTTAGCCATCCACTATTCACACTCTGTAAATGCTCCCACTTTCCAATGCACTCCCAGCTCTACTGCAATGCTTTCTCCACATACACACACACACACATACATACACACGCTTTCTCGCACTTTCATTGCAATTCCACTTCCACTTCCATTTCCACTTCTACCCCCAACTTATAGTATAGTATAGCATAGTATAGTATAGCATAGCACAGCTTTCACTTATTCTCTCTCTCTCTCTCTCTCTTTCTCTTGTGCACAAATGAGCACGGCGTTAGAATGGAAAGAAATGAGGAAACTGAACACAAGGATACAATGTAATGTAGTGGACACTGATCGTTCCCTTCTCCATCCATGTCGCTCTTTTCACCCTTACACTCTCTAACGTCATATTCGCTCCATTCAAGCCAAAGTTTTTACTTTTATTTTTTATTGCTCTTTGCGTATAAATGCGGGAGTGGTGAAAGTGAAAGAAAGCATGGTCACTTTGCGGTTTATATTTATAAAGAGGGAGTACATATTGAGCTGACCCTGGGAAGGCAAATTCGGAATGAGTAGGGGAAGTGGTGTAGCAGAGCAAGCAATTTTACTATTAAAGGTACAACACACGTGTGCACACGCACACACACTGTCTCTTTTTTCCTTTAGTTTGCAGCAGGGGCGTACATGGATTGGATGTTTGAGTGTTAAATGATCGCTTGAAATTTTGAAAAAATTATTCTTCTTTAAAAAGTGTTAATTGAAAAAAATTACTTACTTTCAAAAAGTGTTAAATGGAAAAAATTGAGCACTTTCAAAAAGTGCTAATTAAAAAAAATGCGCACTTTCAAAAAGTTGAAATTAGAAAAAATTGCGCACTTTCAAAAAAAGTTAATTGGAAAAAATTACACCAGTTCAAAAAGCATTATATAGAAAAAATTTCACACTTTCAAAAAAGTGTTAATTGGAAAAAATTACACCATTTCAAAAAGCATTAATTAAATAAATTACATCTGTTCAAAAATTATTAATTAGAAAAATTATACCGCTTCAAAGGGTTTTAATTTGAAAGAAATTCTTTTTAAAAAATTTTTAATTGAAAAAATGGCGTTTTGAAAAAACTGTTACTTAAAAAATTAGACTTTTAAATTCTAACTTGAAACAAATTGTTGTAACATTACAGCACCCCCTCCTTCCAAATCAGTCCCAGGTACGCTCCTGCTTTGCAGTGTAAAGCGATAGGTATTGGCATTGGTTTCTGCTTAAAGTTGAGTGTGACTTTGAATTGAATTGCCCGTTTTCCGTTACTCTAACCAAACCACCAAACAAAACGTAGCCGATGCGAGGCAAGTCATTCCAGTCCAATCCAATCCAATCCAATCCACGCCATGTCATTCGATGCCATACGATGCAAAACCCAGCCAAGCTAGTGCCGGCTGCATGTGCAACTTTGAGTTGACGGGCGGAGTGTCTTTTGTCCTTGTGCGCTCCTAGTGCTGTGTCGAAGTGAACATGTAGTTGTGTATGTGTGATGTGTATAGACATTTAGAGCCAGAGAAAGAGCGAGAGTGAGAGAGAAAGAGAGAAAAGTACAATGTGAGAGTGAGCGGGTCTTGAAGGAAGGAAGTGTGCAGGAGAGGAAGGAGATCCCTCATCAATTTCATGCATGATTTATGGGAAAGAATTTTCAATATTGGATCTGTGAAAATCTCATTAATCATTACGGTGGCTCCTATCGACCTCCCACTTATTATAACTCACTTAACTCCACTTGTAACTCGCAACTCAACTCAGCTCTCGACTTACTTGTACCGTTCCACCACCGCCACCACTACCATTCATTCATTCACTATTTACAGTAACGTGAACGACTCAACCTGACTCAACCCAAGGACAGCGAATGTTGTAGCCCTCTATACTCAAAACCAAACCACCTTCAACTAAATATTTCATGAGTCTCCTTCAACAACTGCCACATTGCTCCTTGTACACAACTTCTCACTACTCTACAGTACAAGCACAAATACCGTATTTCATCCTTTAATAACTGGCTCTTGAATATTTCTCCGGCTCGTTTAATCGCCGCTTTTTGAAAACGTCTAATGTTTCCTTCCTATGGGTTTGAAAACGTGAATTCTCTCGTCATTGTGCACTTTTTGAAAAGGTTTATTTTTATTTTGGAATTTTTGAAGGCGTTCAATTTCTTGTATTTAGGAATTTTTGAAAGCGTTCAAATTCTTGTATTTTGGAATTTTTTAAAACGCACATTTTTTTATTTTGCAATTTTTAAGAACTTTCAATTTTTTATTTTGCATATTTTGAAAGCGTTCAATTTCTTGTAGTTCATAATTTTTAAATACGTTCAATATTTTTTTGGTTTGCACATTTTAAAAACCTTTTTTTTTATTTTGCTCTTTTTGAAAGCGTTCACTTTTTTCATTTCACACGTTTTAAAAAAATTCGATTTCTTTTATTTTGGAATTTTTGAAAGCGTTCATTTCTTTAATCTGCACTTTTTTTAGTTAATTTTTTTATTTTGTGCATTTTCAAAAGGTTCATTGTATTTTCGAATTTTTGAAAGCCTCCAATTTAGTGCAGATTTAAATTTCCGAAAACGTTCATTTTTTTATTTTGCGCTCTTTTAAAACAATCATATATTAGATAAATTGCGCACTTCACGTAAAACGCAAAAAAGTCCCCGTAAAAATAATTTTTACGTAAGCTCCGCCCCCTTAC
>JAAXYX010002231.1:0-18373 GCA_036851915.1 Ptenothrix huangshanensis
GTCGAATAAAATTATTAAAAGCACAAAGTTACTATAAGTGAGTGGGCACGAATAAGCGCAGGTCTAAAATGTAAAAAAAAAAAAAATAAATAACCGCCCTGGCGCTTATTGGACACAATACGGTTATGGATTAGACGTAATGCACGATTGACAAGACCAGCAATCGTGAAAAAAGAAGACGTAAATCTTTCAAGTGGATGTAGTCATGAATACCACCATCAAGACGAAGGGGTTGCGTGAAGGTGTAACGGGACCCGGGACACAGGGCCTCTCGTCCAGTTTCTTCCCTGTCCCTTGAAGTAGAGTTGTAACATTGGGATTATTGCTTTGTTTTACTTTGCTCAGAACATTTCCCTCTTTTTCGTCACTTAGCTCTAGTTTTGAATTTATTTTACACGTATTGCTATTGTTGAATTTCGTATTTGTTCTTGTTTTGTTATTGTTCTTTTCCTTACGAGATATCAGTTTGTTCTCGTTGCTCGCAATAAGAAAACAAGTACAGCGGAGCATTATGCAAGAATGTTACAACTCTACTCTGATGTCGTGCTGAGCTTGTGAGATGCGATGTTTGGTCTAACGAGATGCGGTAGGAGAAATGCTACTTTATTTTGATGTTACCTTCCTTCTTCCTCCATGCCGTTCTCGTTGTCCAGATCAGGGACGAGGTAGTACTGAAGAGGATTGGGCCACAGGTCATCCTTGATCACCTACGAGTAAGAGCACAAGTTGAATGATTAAAAATAGGAACCTGGAGCTTACGTTTCAGAGCTTAGTTGCTAAATGAGGTTGCTCGGCAGAAGAAAGTGAATGGGATTACCTCGGCAATATCGTCGGCGGATGGGTCTCCATGATCGACGTACCAGGAGAAGAAAGTCTTGGCTTCAAGCCCACGTTTCCGGCGCATGGTGATCACTTCCTTTTGTTTCTTGGACAGATCCATATTTTCCTTCCATTTAATTTCCGTACTTGTGGATTTGGGATCACCTGACGACCCCAAATGGAATTCCTTGACGAGACAGTCATTTTCAAAGAATGGGTTCTCTTCAAAGAAAAACTTGATTCGGTAGCCGCTCTTGATATCTTCAAATTCCTCCACCTCCAACTTGGTCAAGAAATGCAAGCAGTCTTCTTCATCCTCATCAATAAGAAGTGAGATTTGAGGATGATTCACCATGGCGGTCACCCAGAAATTTGGTATTTTCTCTATTATTTTATTCCTTGTGTCAAAGAAGGGTTTTCGCATTTTATTATATTTTTGTTCAACTTTCAAGATTTCTTCCGAGGCTTTCTCATTTAGGGCATCAATCTCGTTTTGACATGAATCGATTTCCTCTAGAGCCCTCTGAGTCTCCTCGTCGAATTCCTGCGGCTCCTCCTCTGATTCCGAGTCATGGTCGACCCGCTTCATTATCTTCCTCGGTGATGGACCACCCGCCTGATTCATCTTAATGATTATTTCCTAAAGTTTCCTGCCAATTCGCACTATCTTCACCCCAAAGCTCCAAGGCAGGTACAACAAACTCACCAGATTCACTTGATTTTCGCTCCTGAGTTCTCGCTACTTTTCACCAAATCCACGCTTCCTACTGTCACCTGAGAATCACAAAACAATCAACGTACAATCAACAACATGCAAGAATGTGAACATGTAAAGTTGCGGCGTAAGTGTGGCGCCCTGCTGTCGCTCTTGTTTTCCTTCGGACATGTGCCCGGTCAAGTGGGACCGAAGGTGAACAAGTGCCGAGTGTGTGCGTTGGGGAAGGGATTGGGACAGGAGTTGGACCGGTGAGCCGGAGGAGAAGTTGCAGTGAGGGCAACTACGGTCGTGAACTGGCGTGTTCGACGTAATTTCAAGTGAGCTGTCGTCTGCCTGTTCGGACAAAGGTTCGGTGGACAAGATGACAAGTTAGGAGTAGGACAAGTGATGGAAGTGCGGGGAGAATGGGAAGAAGGTGCGGGACTCGGGTGACCTGGTGCGAGGGCAGAGGTCGAGATAGAATCAAGAGGGACTTACGTGACAGAGTTGACTTGTGTGGTGACGACGGTCGTTGGTGGAGCTGTTGGTTTGTTGAGTGCTTGTGGCCGAGTAAATGGAAGCTTGTGGTCGGCGGCAGTGGAGCAGTGCATGGAGCGTGTGTGAGTGATGAGTGTGGGGCAGTGGTGAGAACTACTTGGAGCGTGCTGTGAAGAGGAGCGCCGCGAGGGCGGAGTCGCGGCGGGCTGCGGCACGAGACACCGCCTTCAGAACGACGACGGAGACGCGAGCCTAGAGTAGCACGCTCTCCCACCGCCGACTCACCACTGCGTTTCCGACGCGAAGGGAACGGAGTGAACGGAGCGACTGAAGCACTCACTCAGCCGGCTGCACATCGCACTGCTCGGCACGAGTTTCGCGCGGAGCAAGTTCACGAGGAGTGCTCCACGCTCCACTCACTGGCCGGTGTAGGGATATCTCCGTGTACTGCTCCACTGCCTCAGTCATTGGCTCACTCAGTCATCGCTCACCGTGGAGGAGTACATACGACACACAACTCTCGACCAGTCTCGACTCCCTCCAAAGTCACCTCCAACCAAGCAACCAAGTCCCGACACCCGTCCCCAAACCTCACCTGTCACAACACCCTCAAGCCAATCTCAACTCTACCTTTCCGTCCTTCCATTTCCCTCAATCCCCAGCTTACCCTCTTTTGGGGACAACTTTACACCACCTTTTTTATCTAATTATTACTTTTAATACACCTCTCTCTAGAACTCATCCTAACAACCAACTCGGTATTTCATCAACTGTCACATTTCCCCTTTTCTTTTTACCCACGTGGGACCCACACCAGTATTCACTCTAACAAATTTTACACTATTCAATTATGTTCGCAGCATATTACCGGAAAACCAAATTACTTTTAATACATATGTAACTGCTATGCAATTAGTGGTTAATAGAAAATCCTGTCAAGTCAAAACCCGGGTTCCCTGTAAGGCTTGTGATTTGCCGAAAGTGTAGGACTTAATAACGCGAGCATCAAGTGTCACGTAAGCGGCTAAGGACAGCTGCTGGCAAACATAGGTCGGGGGTTCGAATCCCTCCTTCGCCTAGTCTTTTTTGAGATAACTAATTAATCAGTAAGGCGACCAATTTGCATAAAATGCATAATGACGTCCTAGCATACTGGTTGCCAAGTTTTTAGGTGTTTGAATACCTTACTAATGCAAAGATGTAATTTTTTTTTTGAAATTGCATAAAATGCATAATGAGAAGCTAAAATGCATAATTCGTGCATAATGGAGAAAAAAGGCCGCATAAAATGCATAATGTCCAAAGTACCTATAGGAAACGATAATAGAAATCTGTTATTTTATGAAAAAAAAATCAAAAAAAAATTGGAGCCCACCCACTTGTATGGTGTATAATGTTGTGGCTTGTGTGCGAAACACTATTTTTTACAATTTTATAATGCACAAAGGCTGCACTGTCCGCCGGACTTCTCATTCGAATGACTTGGTTTTTTAAATCGTCGCCGTCAATATATAACTTTCTGAATTTGACTCTCCTCTTGATTTTGAAGATGGAATTTCGAGTACTTTCATTTTTACAAATTATTCATTGTACATTCTAGCAAAACATACAAACGACTTTTTGCGAAGTTTATTTCGCTAAAATAATGGTTAGATTAAGCGCTCTCCGTCTCCGTCTATATAAAAAAAACGGTATTATCTTTTTTAAACTTTTTTAATGCATTAATCAGCTAAAACTGTCAGAAATGCGTCTTCATTAATTTTGGAAGGACAAGCGATAAAACGGACGTGTATATACCATGCACTGATGCACTATTGTGGGACCCATTTAAAACTTTTGGGCCGTATTTAATAGGTTCCTGTTTGCAGGTTTTTGTTTTAGTGGTTTCTGTTACAAAATAATAGATATCCTGTAACTTCTATTTTTTAACCTGTACTTGAATCGTCGAAGTCGAACTATTTTTTGTGAAATAAACCTGTAGGCCTCACATTGAAACACAATGAAAACAGTGAAAACTAATAATTCGATTTACTTACAAATTCGTTTAATGCATCCACAGGTTTTTAGACGCTGTACGAAGTATCACACAGTTTTTCGGTGGTCTAATGGTCTACCGTGTGTTCAAGGGACTTTTGACAAGTTAAAAAAATAAGACACAATTATAATAAATACACAATGCAAGAAGACGTGCTTAAGGTGTTATGCACTATTTAAGGACCTTTGAAAAATTATTGTCTGCAATTTTGGAACGTAGTAAAAGGCTTTGATATGTTTCACAATCAGCGATGTTGGTTTGAGTTTGCCCTACCCTATTTTGCCCTATTTGTGTCTAGTCCTTTCGGCGCTATCATTCCTTTATCGCATTAAAGTAGGACTGAATTTTCCCTGCCCTACCCGGTCCTATTTTTCCCTGGTAAAAATATTTTCCCTATCGTTGCCCTATTTCGTTAAAGTAGGGTAAAAGTCTCAAGTCTCCCTATAGCGCATCTTGCGTCAGGTGTCCTCTTCGAGATGCAAATAAATACATCTAAATCGAAAAAACTGTCCTCTTATTTGACCACTTGGAAGTTAAATCCTACCTAATTAAAAACTACGAGACGAGTAAGTTAACATCAAAAATTATTTCTACCACTCTCAGAGAATCAGTCTGCATTTGTTTGAGATTTTTCAAGTATCAAAACTTACTGACTTGTATGGTGTTTGTACACAAATATGTAATATAGAGACTGGAGACGGTTTGTTCGACCGGATTCATTTGGTCATAAGCATAAGCATGGAGTGAATAAGTAAAAGCTACAAAATACATTCAAAGTACTAGGGACAAATGATTATCTAATCACTATGTTGCTCAAATTAAAACTGTAAACCATTTACGATTCAGGTTTTTATTTAAAGTAGGTAGAAGTGAGTCGGAAGTGCACGGAGTATTACAAACTGGCATTGTACAGGATGGGACGTGTCAGTGTCCAATTTTGCTTCAGCTTTACATGAGAACTTTATATAAGTCAGCACGCAAAAGCATGAGAAGCCGGCAGTTTGGCAGTAGCACTATTCCAGCCCAATTGCAGTAATACGAAGACTTTGAACTATCCCTAATCATTCCCTACTACATGCAACCTTGCAAAGCCCATATCCCTATTGAAGCCCTATTCAGTAAGCGACGGCTTTGGAACTAAAACTATCGTCGCCCTCACGTCAGTGGCGCAGGAACCTCATTTTCAGGGGAGGACAAAGTACTTATATACATACATACTCCTACGCTTTAACATTACGCCTCAAAAAATCCGGGGGGTTCATGTCCCCCCCCGGTTCCTGCGCCACTGGTTGCCCTATTGGACCAACGGAGATTCTCATTTAGAGCTACCCCAGCCCTATCCGAGTACCTGATCAGTTGGTACTAGCGCTACCCAAATTGCTATTGCAAACTATGAAAAAAACATCGATAGGGCTTACCCCTACCCCTATCGAAAATAGGGTAGGGCCAACATCACTGTTTACAATTAAAAACTGCATCAAATCACATCGGTGAATACAAAAATCAAAACGACTAAATGGCATTTGTGAATGGCCGGTAAGTGTCAGAAGTTGCAAGCCGTTTGAAAGTGTAAGTAAGCCCAAGCGATCAATGTGGAAAAGCAGTTTTTAGATGTCGAAGTCCCGATTTTGTTGCATAACGTTTTCTCCTTCTAGTGATTCGTAAGGGAATTTTGCCTACCTATAATTAATATTAAGATTCTTGTCTTACCTTTTCTTACCCTATTTTATAGGCAAAATAGGTGAAAAAATCAGCCCACCTACCTACCCTACCTGTAATCGACATTTTTTGTGTCCTACCTATTTCGTACCTACTGGATAGGCCTATTTTACAGGAGACTATTAATTATAAGACTATTTTGGCGTGAAACATTTGCTGAAAATAATGACATACTGCGTTATAAAGAGAAGCGTAATTAATAAATGCGCTGAAGACATGACGAAAACTTGGGATCAGGTCACATCAAGGTGGCTAGACAAGAGGGTAATAAATACCCTACTGTCTAACCACCTTGAGGTCACATGACTTGAATTGCCAAGTGATATGGCAAGAGAAAAGCGAACACGGAAAGTAGGGATTGTTGGATGTACATACGGCGAGAAAAGGCGGACGGTAGAAAAAAGAACAAGATGTAAAAATTAAATGGGACTGGATTGCAATTTTAACTTTAATGAGCACTTCATGCATGTTAAATCTAAAGTTTTTGCCAATATAGCGGCTCTCTACAGTCTACAGAATCAAGCGTTACACAAGTGTTTCGAATCTTTCAAAATCTTCTTCAACGTTTTTATTTATTCACATACCGTACTTCTTCAAATAATTCCCGGGTGAATTATTTAAAACTCTTGGCTCTGAGTAGGGGAAATAATCGAGAGGGGGAATTAATCGAGGGCGGGAATTATTTCCGCCACTGACGTTGAAGGTATGCTTTATACATAGGTACCTAGCTAAATTAGCACGTTAAGAAAAATGTTTTTATATTTCAATTTTTTATTTTCACAAACCTTCAATCAATTACATCGTTTTACATAAATGCATCGCAATCAATCAAAACCTCAAAATGTTCCAGTTCAAATGGCGGTGAAGTTGAAAATGTAGGCTAACGTTTTCTATGGCGTTTGTTACTATAATTAACTAATAATAGCCACTTGATTAGATGTGTGTGAACCTTGTAGGTAAGTACCTAGGAACTTAAAAGTAAAATGCCATTGAGTTGTATGCTGATGTATTGAATGTCTTGGTTTCGAATATTATACCCGGGGGAATTAATCGAGGGGGGAATTATTTCCATCTTTTACCTTTCAGAGGGAATTATTCGAGGGAGGGAATTATTTGAAGAAATACGGTATTGATTTCTGCCTCCCAATCTGGGGATCTGTAAAATCCACAAATCTTCAAACCCTCCAAAACTCGTTCTTACACTTGCGTATGTAAAACAGTACAATGTCACTTTGTTTACTAATGTATGTACCTAAGAAAAATGTTTTTTCCACTTCCCATCTAATCTCTGTTGAAAACGGTCTATGTGAGATTTCAAGAATAGATTACATTATTACATCTTATTACATTTCAAATTATAAATAGTTCAATCAATGTACTAGATATAACTAACTTGTTTAGTATGAAACAAAGATCAAGAGATTCTATCTCTGATGGAATGCTCGAAGTAGCAACACAGAACTAGCCACTTTAAAAGCTCATTAAGGCTCATTTTCAATATCGTGCATGTCATTTGTGGAATTCACTGCCTGGTCACTTGCGTACTGAAAACTTCCCTACGGAGCTTTAAGGAAAGTGTGCGGTGTAATTGGTTATTGTCTTGTTACAAGGAGTAGTAATTAAGTAGGTACGTGGTTTAGTTAGGCTATATATCGTAAAAGTAATGATTACACCATCCTTAATAATGGTGATTATATCTTCCACCTTTAGGTTAATAAGAATATAATCCATAGATTCAAGTATGAAAATCAGTAAACCATGACACTTGAATAAATCAAATCAATCAATCAAATGGTGTTGTTTGGTAAAAGGAGAAGGGTTTGGGTGGAAGGGTTTAGGCGGGCATTGGCAGGTGACAGGATGCGGACGAGTGTCATGTGGAGATGTTGGACAGCTGACGGTGAAGTGATGCGTCATGTGTTAGCGCTGCTGGTGTTGGCGGGTGAGAGAGTGGGTGAGGGTGGGAGGGGCGTTGGACGGTGGTTGTGCATGGCCCTCGGGGGAGTGGGAGGGCAGTGTGGGGTGGAGTGGCTACGTGCAGTTGGACATGGAGGCGGGGGCGCCGCAGAGCGGTGGTGTGGTGCGGGCGGGAGTGCGGGGCGGGGCGGTGCAGTGGAGACGTGCGGGGTGTGTGGGGCGGGTGAGGCGTTGCTGGGACTGGGACATTGTGGAGGCACGGCCCGTGTGTGCTCTGGCGGCGACGCGACTGCTTCGTTGATGGGGCTTTGGTTGGCTTGGCGGTTTTTCTCGCAGTGCTGTGTCCTCTGGTCATTGCTCAGCCCTGAGCAACTCTCACATTCACTCTTTCCTCCACAGCACTACAACGCAGAAACGGACTGAACGCACGCAACCGATCCCGACATTCCCGTGCCACTTGTCCAGCATCCCACAACTCAAGTCTCTTCCGAATACTCCACAGCTACCTCCCGTGTCCACCACCGAACCATCCGCCGACTAGTACGTCACCATTTACATTTACCACTTTACTCTGCCCTTTCCTCCTTCAACTTTCCAGTTTCTTTACATCCCACCACCTCAGGTCACCTCCACAGGTCACGCTTGACCCCACCGAAGACTCCAAGTCACCTCACCCGTACCTCCTCCCACCAACCCAATTTGCCAAACCCCGTACAAGTGCTCTGCTCTCTTGCCCACTTTTCTAGTGGATGCCAGTGTGACTTTCGTCCCTTGGCTGACAAGTGAAGGGAAGGGGCGACTGAGGAGCTCACAACTGGCTGAACGGGTAAAGGACGAGTGCCGTAAGTAGAATGTAAAACAGGCAGTCACTTTCAGTTTTATACTTGACTCGGACGACGGGGTAACCGGACTCTGCCGACAACACGACTGACCGAAAGAAAAACCACTTCCCCTTCCCGCTTGTCCAGCGTCTCTTCTCACCTCCAGCCTTCGTAACCATCGTCAATATCTTACTACAACCCTCCTCCATCTCAGCCACATTTCCAGTTGCCACCACCTCAAAGTCAGCTCGACCTCCCTTCGTCTTTCGCCTCCCACTTCTTCCTCATCCACCGCAGCGGAACATCAACCTTGGCCATATCTCGTTTCGTCCCACCCTTGCCCACTGCACCTGAACACAGTGAGTTGGCAAGTGACTGAGAACTCCAGCACCTGTCCATTTCCTCACTCCACCAAGTCACTCGTCGCTCACATCACAATTACCATCCCGCAGCCAATTCTTGTCACCGGCTGCCTGCCAAAGTCGGATACACATGTCATGGTCAGCAGTTGAGTCCCAGCACAAGATTTACCAGCTTGGTTTTCCAGCCCAACGTTGCTTTAAGAGCCACAGCCAGGGATCCGGTTTTCCTGTGATTGACAGACGACGACGTAACTGGAAGCGGGACTGCGACAATTCTTTGCACACTTGGCTGCTGGACGGGGCCAGGGAGATCCTCGGAGCCCGAGTCGCACCTTCACTCGCATCAGCTCCTTTCACCGCTAAACCTCACAAATGCATTAAAACCCGGTCACACGTGGGCTACATCCATTGGCTTTCCCTTGTAGACCATTGAGTGGACTCTGTTACTTTGTACCGTGCGAGCAGACATCCAGAGTAGGCAAGTGACACGAGGATTAGCCGGCAGTTAATGCCCCGTAGTTGATTCTCTCATTGGCTGATTGAGTTGAGTTGACCGTGGCTGGACAACTGGACGTGCGGAGACTGCGAGTGGCTGGAGGGAGTTCAGGTCACTTTTCGTCACTCCTTGTTCCGTGGAGCCGTAACTTGGATTCCTGCCCTTCCTCTTTCACCTGGGCATCTATGCCAACTGATTCCACTTGCCTTCCTTGAATGTCTCATTCAACTGTGCCCTTATGGGTTGGTTGTGGAGCTGTGAGTATTTAACGTGGGTTTGATTTGGTTTCCACAGGTTTCGGACGAAAGTCGAGTTGAAGCGACACATCTCGTGGGAAGAAGCAAGTGGAAACGGACGGAACGAGTGACACTTGGAGTGACAATCAGAGAAAGAAGAAAGGACGTGGACAGGCGAAGGTGTTGAGGAACTTGGGTTCGAGCTACCGTCCCGCCACTTGTCACTTGTTCTTTACGCCGAGAAGAAAGTGACGGCGTCGAGCAATGACCACTCATCCTGATCGTGACACGTGTCAGCAACTCTTGATCCAGTTCAGCCCGCAGCAAAGTCTGCGACTCGCACTTGTCGTCAGTCAGTCACGTGAAAGTAATCCCTTTGTCTTGTGTTGGCCCAGATTGGGAAATGAGTTGTGAGGACTCGTGAGTTGATTCTTGGTTTCCTGTTCCAGATCACTTGCGAAGATTTCAAGTCGGACGACCAGAAGGCCATGAATAGGAAGGAGACGGACTCTCCCTCTGCCTGCTACCGACGCACCCTTCCCCTCTCTCATCCCCACGGGGAAGACCAGTACCCCCTGAACCCTCTGCTCCAACTCCAGCACGAGAGCCACTCCTCGGAGGGGTCGACGTTTTCCTGGGAGCAACGGCAGTCCGTGAGTGCAGTGCCGACGAGTCAGAGTGCGCAGAGTGGGGCGACAACTCCGAGTGTCACGAGCACCACTTCGCCACAAGTGAGTCACAGTGGCCAGGTGCCGGATCATGGGGACCCGCTCGGCCACTGCCTCCCCATCCAACTTGGCGCTGGCTTCGTTCGAGTCAGTGAGATTTTGTTGAGCACCGACAACCCCGCGAATGCGACGGAGCCGAGTCTCGGGAGTGAAAGTGTCGGCAGCATGTGTCACAACGACGGCAGTCCGTCTCGGGCCAACGGAAAGTTCGGCTCGCCCAGCCGCGCCAGCAGCACTCAAGTCAGCGCCAATGCTCCCAACTTCCCCATCCACTTCCAGCAGACGCCCTTCCGTGTCGACCACGCCTGTCACGAGACTTCCGAGGCCATGGCTGTGGTGATGCCCGGGCAGCAGGCCCACGTCTCCTCCCTCCTCAGCCACGACAACTCTCAGCATCTCCTCCAACAGCCCATGAAGCCCATGCTCCACCAAACCACCCGCAAACCAACGTGTCAGCGCCCGGACTCCTCCGCCTCCGCGTCCGCCACGTCGTCCACAAGTCCCTCGTCCTTCTACATCCCGCCCTCAGACAGCTTCTCCGCCGACATGGACAACTCCGGTCGCAACCCCAACATGGACTTCCACGACCCCTGGACCGCCTTGTCCTCCTCCCAGTCTCCTCCCACACACACCTACCACACCTCCCACTCTCAGCCCAACCCAGCGCTGGCTCTCGTCTCGTCCCAACCAGTCCACCCGCGTCCTCATCACTTGACCGAACCGCCGCCGATGCACGCAGTGAACCAAATCATTCCTCACAACCGCGACCACCACCCGGAGCACTCAGCCCGCGCATTCACGCAGTCCGACTTCCACGACGGACTTGCTCAGCTCGAGCCCGCGCTCCCACTCCACCCCCTCCCACGCGCCCTCGCCCTCCACCCACACACGCCCGATCTGAACCACTACACTGCAGTGAGTCCCATCTCCCTGTCCCAGTCCTCCTCCAACAACACCAACCCGTCGCCCTCCACCTCCTCCCCGCCCACCACGCTCCCCGTCTCCCGCTCCTCCATCCCCGACTTCTACCCGCACTCCCAGCTCGGCATGTCCATGTCCATCACTGACGACCTCCACCCGCTCCACCAGCCCTTCCACCTCGACTCCATCCTGGGCAGGAACGAGGCGTCGGGCCAGAGCACCAAGGACACGCAGCTCGGAGAGTACCCGGTCGTGAGCAACAAGCGACCGATGCACCACGTCGCCGACAACCCGTCCAAGCGCAGCAAGTACTTCGCCGCCGACGGCTACGGCCCAACCGACCAACTCAACCAAGTGTCCAACTCGAGCAGTGCCGAGAACGAGAACGAGCCGCACTCGACGAACGGGAACGGGATGCAGAGCGACGGAGCGGACCCGAGTTCCGGCTTCCTCGGCGGCAGTCACTGGGCACCGACCACTCACGCCCAAAACATCCCCGTCTTCCACGACGCCTTCTCCTCCATCCCCACGTCCACCACCACCCTCTCCCACAACTACGCCGAAGAACCCACGTCCTCCTCCTCGCTCCTCGACAGCCACGCCATCGAATCCATCAAGCACGACACGGACGACCACTTCCCCGGCCGCCTCAATCAACAAACCAGTCCCGTTCCTCCGCACCACGCCAATGTCGACGACGACCTCACCTTGTCCTCCTTGATTGACCGCTGGGACGACAAGTCCAGGCACGAGCACAAGCAAGGCAGCGCCAGCAACGTCCACGCACTGCTCCAGCTCCCAGCCCAAGACACCGCCACCCTCCACGGCGTCAACGTCCACCTCATGGACGGCCATCTGGACTTGGATGACATGGAGCGGAACGGACACCTGCCCGATGACAATTCTCCCAAGCTGGCGGACAGGAGCTTGGACAGGAACTTGGACAGGAACTTGGACAGGAACTTGGACGTGGAGCGGAAGAGGAAGAAAGGGACGCGGTGGCCTCCTCCGCCTCGTCTCTACAGAGACTGCAGCTACAACATCAAGTTCTTTCAAGCGCCCGACCCGCACCTCCGAGACCTCATCGCGAATCTCACGTTCGGGAAGTACATGTGGGTCGAGACGCATCCCAACGGCGGCGCCCACACGCTCCATCTCTTCCAGGACGAAATACAAACGCTCACCAGTCAGCAGTCCGAGCAGTTGGCCCTCGAGTTTCTCAAAGTCAGTCCCTCAAAAACAGGCACGCATTCCACTCGTCTGCCCAGCCGATCTCTTGTAACTAACCACACAAGCACAACCCTCCGAAATGAGCATTGGACGGACGCGTGGAATGTTGTGCAAGTGCCGCTCATCCAACTCAATTCCTTCTCCTCCCACTCAACTTGAGTGGCGAAAGAACGAGTTGGGTTCGTGAGATTCCTAATGAGCAAGTGATTTGAATTTCAAATATTTATTACAAGTCATGATTCTTTCGTGTTTAATCCTTGACTTGACTTGTGCAGTTGGTGTTTAGTGAGAACGAAGGCGGCTTCGCGTACTTCGTCATGGGCATCGTTCACGACGCCGCCCGTTACCTCCCGGACCTCCTGGACTACATGACGGACGAGTTCCCGAATCTGGTGGTGAAGGCGGGAGTGATTCACCGGCAGTCCGACATCGAAACCACCACCATGGCTCAGTACAGTCAGCAGGTCTGTTTACAGCTCTTCCTTCCTTTCATTTCCTCTCACAAAGCTCCACCGACACATGCTTCTCTGGCCTCAAGCAACTTGGAGGTTGGACGAGACTAAAGGGATGCACGGGTCCGCAGACAATGTGTCACTTGTTGATTTGTTGGTTCCAGGTTCACGCGCATTATTCCAGTGGCACTTTCCGATTCGGTCCTTTGAATCAGCTCAGCTTGGTTGGGACAGTTCATGAGGAGGCCGGAGGTTACTTTCCCGAGTTCTTGCATCTTCTCGAGCAAAATCCGTTCTTGAAACTCGTGAGTCTTTCTGTCTCTCCTCCACTGCTATTGCATATGCTGGGTGGGAATTGTGCGACTCAACTCCGTCTCTTCCCTCTCAACTTGTTTAGGTGATGCCTTGGGGACAGATGTCCATCTTGGACGGATCTAATCCTGAGGAATCCAACGATGGACCAATTCTGTGGGTGCGCCCCGGTGAGCAGCTCATCCCGACGCATGAAAAGGATTCCAGATCTCCGACGAAACGACGAAGGTCAGTTGGGGGCATATGGGAGTGACGGTCACTGGGTGGCCTCACTGCGTGGGGAGTTGTGGGTGCTTACGCTCTTCTTTTAACTGGATTTCAGAACGGGAATCAATGAGCTGCGGAACCTGCAATACCTGCCCCGGCTGTCGGAGGCACGTGAGATGATGTTTGAAGACCGAACCAAGGCACATGCTGACCACGTGGGTCATGGAATCGAGCGCATGACGTCTGCAGCCGTTGGTCCGTGTTCTCTGAAAGAATCTCGGATAAGTACACATTGAGGGGTTTGAATTGGTTGTGAGGTGTGAATTGTGTTGGTTGCAGGTGTTCTCAAAGCTGTTCACTGCGGAGAGCCAAGCTACCACAATCGAATCACCAAGGATGTCGTTGCATTCCACGGAGGGGATTTCAATGAGCTTGTGGAAAAACTTCAGTTGGACCTGCACGAGCCCCCGATCTCGCAAGTAAGCCACTTTCGACTTGTACAGCCACACTTGGTGGTGATTGAGTGTTTTTGATGTAATTGAGCTGGAGAAGGAGCGTAGATGTGGGAATGAAGTGATAGGCGAATACGTGATTGGATTTCAGTGTGTTCAATGGATCGAGGACGCGAAGCTGAACCAACTGCGGAGAGATGGAATCCGCTACTCGCGAATCCAGCTGTCGGACAATGACATCTACTTCCTCCCGCGCAACATCATCCATCAGTTCCGAACCGTGTCCGCAGTGACAAGCATCGGTAGGTGAATCAGTTTCACGCTTAACTCGCGCCTCAGTCGAATTCCGTTCCACGTGTCCTTTCATTCCTTTTCTTTCAGCTTGGCACGCTCGTCTGAGTCAGTACTACCCGAACTACATGCCCAAGTTGGAGCCAGAGGTGGACGTGCCGCACCGGAACTCGCTCGAGAACGACGACCTGTCCACGCCCGTCTTAAAAACAGAGTCTCCAGTCGTACCTCCGTTGAAGATTGAGAATATCTCGGGCAAGTTTTCCATCGCGAAGCCATACGCCGAGGAGAGCAAGTCGCGGAGTGTGTCCGCTCACGACTCTCACCGTCCACACAAAGACAAGCACAGCAGCAAGTCCTCGTCTCACTACTCGAGCAAGTCCTCGTCACACCACAAGAGCAGCAGCAGCGCCAAAGCATCAGAGCACGTGTCGTCTGGGAAATCTCGCAGCAGCACCACCAGCCACAGCAAGGACAAGGACGCCAGCAAGCGAGAGCACCACAAGTCCAGACATGACAAAGACAAGAGCGAGAAGACGTCGGACAAGGACTTGAACGGCTCGAGGAGCAAAGACCGCACTTCCAAGAGCGAGCAGGAACGATCTCACGCCAACTCTTCGTCCAGCTCACGTGACCACAAGTCCAGCAGTCACAAGTCCAAATCTCATCACAGCTCGTCGTCCAAGTCGTCGTCGTCCAAGGACAAGGACAGCAAGCAGCAGGACGATCACAAGAAGAGTAGCAGCAGCTCCAAGGACACGTCCGACAAGGACAGGGAGCGAAGGGACAGGGACCGGGAGCGCAGCAGTCGTCATCACAAGGATAAGCGGGACCGTGACAAGGAGCGGAGTGACAGAAGTGGCCATCGTGAGAGGAAAGACCGAGAGCGACATCGGGACAAGGACAAGAAGGAGAGCAGCGAGGGTGACGCTGGCGTTGTGAATCACGCAGTCACGTGTGATGCTCAGCTGGAGGTGGGCACGGCACGAGTCTTCTCATCCGTCAGCTCCACCACCGTCACAACCAGTCCAGACAGGCCCCTCGAGGCACTCAATGGACACAAAGACCTTCCTCCCACTCAACACCCCGCCTTCTCCATCAACAGTCATCTGAGTGGTCTCAGCCATGCATGCAATTCCGATCCCAGCGCCAGTGAAACTCTCAACGGACATGACGCATTCAACGATTCCGAGGACCTCACCGTTCCCTTTGGAGCTTATGTTGACCCTGAGATTTTCTTGGACAGCGACTCCGTCCCACGACTGATCAGTGCGGATATAAATGTGCTGCGCGATAGCGGACTGGATGTGGGCGGCGTCGGAGGCACTGACGAGTCCGTGCACAGCACCTTCACGTCCGGCTTTCTCCCCGACCCTGCGCCCAGCGCATCCCTCCAAAACGACGTCATTTCCAAAGCGGGCACGGAACCGAGCTCCACTCCAGCCGCATCCTCAACATCAAATTCCAACTCAATCAATCCCAAGAAAGAAACAAGAGACTCCAAGAAGAGCTCTTCGTCGGAGCACCGTCGTGACCGAGAACGCGATCGTGACCACCACCACCACCACTCGTCGCACCATGACAGTCGGAAAAGCAAACCGGCGTCGTCATCGACTTCTGGCCAGTCGCATGGTTCACAGAGCAGGAAGCGGGAGGGTGGAGGTGCGGAAAATAATCAGAATCAACTGCCGTCCTCGTCCAGTGACAAGGACCGTGGAGGAGGCAAGTTTCCTGATGATTCTCCAGCCGCGTCCACGTCTCAACCGACTGCGTCAACGTCCAGAACGTGTGGGAACGGGACTGTGAAGGAAGACGACACAATTCTTGTCAAGACGAGCGATGGGAAGACGCGGAAAGTTTTGCCGGCAGCAGGACCGGCGGATCTGCTGAGTAAAATCATGTCCAACATGGAGTCGATGATTGGACGGAAAGGGCAGAAGGATGATGGCAGCCTTAATTTCCTCATCCGCTGATCATTCATTCAGCCATTCACTATTGGATCTTTCATTAGCACTTCAGCGCCCTGTATTTTTACTCACCTCGCCTTCAACTCATACCAAAGGCCCACCTCCGCTCCTTCTTTTTCACTCAGTCAACTGCTCCTGTCCTTTTCTCCAACAGCTCCGATTCTTCAGTTCACACGGAAATCCAAGTGCTTAGCGTCGGCTACGGGGAGGGCCACGACCGCCACTTGACATGTCGCGGAGTAAGAGTGGAGCAAGTGAGTGGGGAGCTGGACAGGCCACAGCGTAGATGCGTTCTCTTACCAATAGTTTACAAACAAGATTTTACAGTGGAACAATTCTTAGATATCTCCATATTTTCATTATACCAGTGTCTACGTAAGCTACAACTAGAAATATCTAAAGACTGCGTAAGGAAAACCACGGGGATAGTTGCCTACACTACGATACAAATATTTATCCAGCACTTAATTACCGACGGCGGATTCGCATTGTCACACCTGGAACAATCCCGTGTCCGTGTCTCTATCGCATACCGTAATTATATGCTCAACCGATTCAACATACGTTATTTGTCTGCGTATGACATGTGTACATAAGTTCCGTGTAATACACCGTGACAAGAAGGTGGACGAGAGGGCAAGTTACAAAGCAAATAATAGAAATCTAATCTAAACCTTTGAACCAAGAGGAGACAAGGACGGAAATAAATTAATCTTAAGATCTAGTGGTAGGAGTCAAGTGGTAGAAGATTGTGGGAGGTTACTTATGTGCAAATTTGGATATTTCGAGAGCCCTGTTACGAGAATATCTTATAACTAAAGCAAGAGTGAAATGACTGTAGAATATGCGCTGTAGAAAATATAATATAATTATTGTGTGTACGAATGAAAGAAAGTGGAAGGTGATTGTTGCGGACTGTTGGAAAAAGTGGGACATGAGTGTAAGTGTAAAGGTAATGGAAGAAGGTAATAATCCAAGTGGTAATGTAGTTAATTTGTATTATATTTAGCTATTTGCGGTTGAGAATGGAGTAAAGATGGAAATAAGACTCGTTGGACTGGCAGTGGACTAATTGCATCATCAACTAATCCTAAGCAGTGTACATAAGACAAGTGTGAGCTGTGACATTATCGAGTTGAAAGTGCTCATCGTAAGTACGTAATAGTGATTAGGTCATGATACGCGTAGTGATGCGAAGAAAGGATCACGCAGGATCATCAAAAGAACACGACTACGTTGATTTGTGCAAGTAAGAAAGGAATTTAAGCTCACCTTGGCACAGTCCCCAGTGCTACATGTAAATCAAAAGTTTCCACGGCCTGGATGATTATGGAGGTTATGGACGGGGGATGATGGGAAAGCAGGGGCAGGCAGATCATGTACAACAATGATAAAGGGATACTTGTTGGGTCGCGTGAATTTGTCCCTTTCTCAATTCCCGGTTACCTTCTCCGAGTAGGTCGTCATGATTTCCCACGTGCAATATCTAGTTACCTTTAATTATATTATTTGCAGAAGCGGAAACAAGTTGCGATCAACAGTCTGCCTTGAATTTGTCTCTAACTTTTAAGTTGCGATGTCAACTTACGTGAAACTCTCCTTAGTTTCTTTTCTCGTCCTCCTCCTCTCTCATCACGTTTCTACATGCGTGTAAATCAAGTTTGACTCAAAATATCCAGTCCACTTTTGTTGTATTTAACCGGTTGTATTATTTATTGTGTAATTATGTAGCCGGGCATTTGTCGACAATCGTCAATCGTAGCTTTTTGTCCCCTTCCATTGTCCCATTAGGGATGCAGTGGTTTATCCTTGTTCCTTGACTTGCATTCATCGGTTCATTCATCCGTCTCATGTCTCATTCTCGGCGAGTAACGCTTAGTGCTAATCACCGTTAATTCGGAAGCTATTCTAGGAATGTGTTGGAGTAAATCAAGTTATGACCTCAGTTGGAGTTGGAAATGCTGCGTTAGGTAGTAGGTAATAAGCATTGTTTAAATTATTGCATAATTAAGTAACTATACTTTGCCGTTTTATACTAGTAATTATTTATGAATATAATTTAATGATATTTCTAAGTGCGTTTTTATGTTGGACCATCTTGTTATTCTTACTCTGGTCTCTCGTCCTGGCTTTTCTCGTGGTCACTTGTAATTTTAGTATTCGTAGTTGTTTGTCGTAGTTTCAAAGTCAAGTTCAGCCGGTACATGTTACTC
>JAAXYX010002232.1:0-18364 GCA_036851915.1 Ptenothrix huangshanensis
TTTAGTTTAGAAGGTACAAGTTAGAAATAAGTTACCTACGCAAACGGAAAGAGTTATTAAATCACGAATTAAATTACAAAGTATTTTTAGCGCTATTATTAGTTCTGATAATCAATAGTTAGGCCGTGCAGGAGGAGTATATACTTACATCATCTTCTTTGTGTGGGATTCGATCTTATTATTTATTTGCACGGTTCATAATATTATAGCATATAAATAATGTACTTTGTGTCGATATGAATATCATTTGACGTTATTGCATGGTAAATACATTGGAATTATATTGCTATGTAAGTACATAAGACATGATTTTTATTTATTATCATATCGTATGGTTGTAGAACCATATAGTGTGTTATGTCATTGTCATGGTCGTTGTCATTTTCATTGAGATTGAGTGAAGTTGAATGCAGTTCGAGTTTATGATATATATATGTATAGTTTTCAATAAAGAATGCAAAGTTATTTTAATGTATGTATTGTAAGAACTGAAGAAGTATAGCAAATGTGCTTGTATTTTTTACTACTACTAATATCAAATGGTAGAAATAAATTAAGAATACAAATATTTAATTATGATAATGGCTGTACTATTACCATTGCTATATTGCTGATTTAGTCAGAGATAATTGCAGACATTTGTTACTCGCACTCTAGTTCAAAGTATTCAAAATTACCAAAAGTACCATTCGTTAAGACTCGACCACGACACAACTTTTTGTGCTATCCGTGTTGGGAAATCTTGACACTGTCGCTATTAGGGTGTATTTTGTATCGTATACTTATTCTGAGTTATTATCATTCTGATTTCAGCGCCAGGTCATATATCCTTTTGTTTTGGCGGCGATAGTGACACTAGACGAGCTATTGATAGAACTCAGTAATGATGTACGTCGGTGATTAATATTTAAAATTATGTAAATGAATACAGCTCGATGTTTAGCTACGGGAGGCAGTAGTATTGTACAGAGTAGCAAGTTTCGATGTTTGTTTGCTTAATGATCACAATCATAACACCTACTCAGAAGTAAATCCAAACAAAGTGCATTTTGACTAGATGCTAAGTATTAACATGGTAGTGTTGCTGTTTTCTGGAGATTGTGGGAAGAATTGATGTAAAAAATATACTCGAATAATAAATAATACCTAATAAAATATGAGATGCAGTCCAACAAGGTCAAAAGTATCATTGTAATCGAGCATCAAATTACAGTACAGATGCTGCTTGACTATGTGACGATGTACGATATTCGGCGAATGGATGTGTTGAGATTTTTTGTCATTTAGAAAACTATTATGTTCACTTTCGTGGAGTAGGTAATGTGATACAGAATATTAATTTCATTCGTTTTATACTTATTACTTATTAGGTTTCTGAGTGGACGAACAGGAGAATTCGTCTGACTTTGTCAACGCCGTTTATCCCGCTGGGTGGAGGAATATTTAGAATGTAAATAAGATAGACGGTGTCTTTGCACAACCGGAAGAGAGACTTGGTAAGATTTTCATGCGTACATTGCAGTCAATATAATTACATAGCTAGATCAATTCAGTAATTTTTGTGTTATGGAAATGATGCTAGTAACTTAATTACACGGTTTACAGATCAAGTAACTGAGAACTTTTGCAATTGGACAACTATCAGTTTAATTTTGACAAACTTTGGAAGCAAGAGATAACTTTTCTCTCTCAGAAATCAGTATGGAGCAACAAGGATCCGAGTCTGAGAAGTTTATAACTGCATCCGTGATTGCTTTTATAAACAAGCATCAGTCAAGTCATTTAAGGTGATACAATCCATTTATTTTTATTATTTTTCTCGGTGTCATTAATGGTTCTGTAAAAGGTTGAAAAATATATGTATACTGCTTAGACTGTTCTTACAATGTCTGCGACACCAACCAGATTATTGATATATTGTTTTAATTTTTATTCATTGGATTTTATCTTTAGTTCTCTAGATGAGATTATTCTCAGCTATGTCGTTACAGTGCTGGAGAATGCGGCAACTGAACCCATCGAAAACCTCAGTGATTCGTTCGATATCGAAGAATTCTGTGAAATGCTGTCAGCGTATTTTCCCGAATTTTCATCAATACCTCATACTGTAGTATCGCAGTGGATTTTCGAGCTGGTATCTTCACTACAAAACTCGGCTAAAAAAGGTTGGATAGGCAAATACAATTTTTCAGTTCAGATTTTAACTTTATCAAAGTAGTATTTTAATACTTTTTCCAAGAAATAATACATCGTTTTTTATTACGGTTAGATACACCAAGTAGAGTCGACATAGCATTCGAATCTTTGTTAGGAGAAATCGAGCGAGAACCTCGTACTAAAAAAAGTTCTGAGTCCTCATCCGATGGGTCGTGCAATGGGAGTAAAAAGTCGTCTTCTTCAAGAACACCAAGGGTTTCGGAAACCAGTGATTCTGAAGCTGATGTTGTGGATATTATCCATCGAATCCAAGTAATTAACTATGTTTGCCGAATATTATAAATCATGGTCATAACCTGACACTCTCCTTATTTCTAGGAGGGAATGGCCTCAACGGATAACTTTCTTACCTTGATAATATTACATTTTTCGACATTTAGAGGGGGGGGGAACCCTTTAATGTTTACAAAAATTGCAAAGGGGGCTACCCAGTTAATATGGGGATAGAGGTTTCAGGCTATGATCATGGTGATATGCTGTGATCTAATTATCATCTGCATGAGTTTTTAAAAACTCAGTGCTTAATTATTTATATGACTTTAGCTTTGTCAGTTACAATATGAGGAGAAGATGCAAACTCTCATGGAGATGTTTCCTTGTCTGCAACGAGCGGATGCTCAAAATTTTGTCTCTCTTTCAAATGGGGATTTGGAAAAATCTGTTCAAATGGTTCTTCTTCAAATGGAAGGTGGAAGTCTGAATCTTGGACAATCCCCAACCTCGTTACCTTCAAAGGCTCGATTGGCTGTAAGGATTGGGTTTAGCTGTTTCTGTGTTTTAATTTTTTGTTTTTAATATCATGGCAGTAGAAGTGATGACCTAAGTTTACGATAATATTTTATGTATAGGGCAAGTCTAATGTGGACGAAAAGGTGTTAAAAGATCGAATCGTGGCACGATACGGTTTTATCGACCAAGCTGAAGATGCGAAAGAGTTTCGACCTGCCCCGCCCAAAGTGGAGCCGAAAAAACTGGTTCGCTATCGGGAAAGCCAAGTTGTGAGCACCAAGGGGGAGCGTTATTCTGAGGTTAGATGTAAAGATGGTAGCGATGAAAAAGTAAAACCTTACCTTGCTAAACCTCATCGTCCAGCTAACTAGCAATTACTTTCTAACCCTTGTTTCTCAACCAAATTTCAAACTCGTGTTGACACTAACAAGGAAATTAGTCATTACGCGTGTAGTTGTACATACACGTAATACGGAGATAAAATACTGTGCCCAAATACTTCTGCTTACTGGTGTAAACAGGTGTATATCTAGCTTCAAATTTTCTAAAATTTTCAAATTATGATTTTGTTGGTTTTATAAGATTTTTTGGAATAATTCGATTGTAGAAGGAATAATCGATCGCGTAGGCTCAATAAATTAACTTGTAATCGTACATACTGCTTGATTAGTTTTTTATACTTAATAAACAAAGAACTAAAAGTATACTAAATACTGGCGCTTTTTCGTTAAGATTACGTGGTGCGAATCGAAATTTCAAAAACGCTAACGATATAAATAATTATGTTCTTCTTGAGATTGTTTAATACTTAGATACGTTCATTCCATAAAAATGTCGCTTTTGATGTTTACCCATGGATTAATACAATTCTCGTGTAAATACAGCACTTGTATGTTTTAAATTGTAAATTATGTAATTACCTATGTGTTTTTTCTTTGGTATGAGTACTGTCACCCGTTTAACGTGTATAAGCCATAGGCCAATTGTGTGCATCAGTTTCTGCCCTTATTATCCCACTGGAATTATTCAGTATTTATATTTTACTTCTCGCTATTCAACTATAACGCAGTAAGGTTTTTTTTAAATACTTGTGTAATTGCGTCAAGGTGTAAGTTGTACCTAGATAAGATAGTAACATGCTGAGACGACTGTTGTCAATTGTTGTTGTAGATATTTTTCCTTTCTGTGGGAGTCAATTATTTATTTTCGTTCTGACACATTTTTGAAAGTTCTGAACACTGGACCTATTGGTTTTTTCCTATTGATTAAAATTCCTCCTATGAATGAATATTCGCTCAAAATATACATATTAAATAAATCTGGAAATGTTATTTTGAAGAATTGTATACACACTTAGGTGTGGTGATTATATCAATCAAATTTTGTGTAATTATTATATAGGATAAACACGATAAACAGGCGTATGTAACTTTTGTTGTACGATAAATTATTCTGTTGTTACTCTCTCAATATTTTAAAATCTCGCACAAGAAAGTATAATTAATATTTCTCGTGACGATTCTGTTTATACTTGTAAAAACTAAATACCTACATACCTCTACGTACCTACGTAAATAGGTACCTACTTCTAATATTTACCCTTAAAAACCGTTTTACCCCGTCGTGCTACGCTAAATACACAAGGAGGAAACAGGGTGTAGATTAGGACGGATTTTTTTTTACATATTTTTACTCTCAATTTGTTGTCGTTACTGATTGTTGTTTTATATTTATTCCTTTGTGAACTGATTTTAGAATTGTAGTACCATTTTTGCTGTTTTACATGCTTCTTGTTATTTGAATATAGAGAATTACGGAGGTCGAAATTCACTTTGCAATACTTTGCATTCATTGTTCAAAAAAATGGTTCACGCAGTAATCTTCTTATTTATTAATTGAATGCACTGTATTACGTGAGTAGGTATTTATTTAGTTTTGCATAGATAACTAGTTATTATTGGTTAAAATCAAAACTATGAAATCGCATTTCCCTATCTGATATTTTTTGCAGATCGCAATTATGTTGTACCCTATTTACAATTGACGTATTTGCTGTAACTTATAATAACATGACTGCCTATACCTTCCTGATGAAAACGTAAGTTCAACTCAAAATGTTTCATAGATCTCCCTCCACCTCTGAACTACTTACGTAAAATGTTATAATTGTATCAACCCTTCTGCTTCTTTTTAATTTGTCACCAGTTAAACATGTTAGGAAAATTTAGTATAATGGTGGAGGAATGTAATTAACTAACTGTATAACTTAAATGTGAATCTTTGTAAATAACTAAAAATTAAGTAGGTAAATCTCAACAAATTGTCAATATTAACTTACAATTGGTGTAATATTGAACAAGTTAAGCTAAAGTCTGAAAATCGTTTATTACTTACAATATGTGTTAATATAAATATCAATCTGTAGACGTAATTGTTGTTCACTGTTATAGATGTTATTGCATACATACCTATTGCTTCATAATGATATGCCACACAGTTTTTTATATTATTATTACTCGAATTTTTAACTGAGGCAGCTTTCGTCTAAAGCATAATGCGAATTTCAACTGGGTAATGGATATAGTTACGTGCGTATGGATTCTGCAGAGTTGAGTGGCAATAAATGGAATATCATCTAAACTAACCTGTTCGAATGGATGATTGAACATTACAATTGTAGATGAGTCATGAATTATGATCTATTTTGTTTTGTTATTTTATAGGCAAGTACTCTAAATGTTACAAACCTTTTCCAAAATTCAAAATATTTCTGTAAATAAGAATCTTAAATATGCAAAATGTATCTCTTTAGTACCTCATGAACTTAAAATGTTAATGGGTGTTGGGATATTTTAGTCTGTGAATTTATTCAAAGATATTCTATGTATGCATAGAGTAGGTATGTATACAAACTCTTTACATACTGATCATAGCATTACACATTACACTACGCACGTTAAAATGAGACGAAAATAGTGAAGAAATTGAACGCAGCCACGTCAGCAACACCCACTGATAACTGATCTGATTGTTAATCCACGTCATTATATGTAAAGTAAATAAACAAAACCAATGTATGGCACTGACTTTATCAAAATGTCTTAAGATTTACGAAGCAGATTCAAACAAATAAAGATTACCAACAATAATAATAATAAATATTGCAACCAAATGTATGCTTCTAAACCAACTGAAAGCACCATTGCACTGTCTTATTGGAATTTGATGTTAGATTTTATTCGAATCCGGTGGTATTTTGATTGCATTCAGCATGACTTATAGTTCATTGATAATCCATGTTCCTGACTCGGGATAAACGTCCTCAAGGAATTAAATGAATACGCTAGGTGTGGTACATTTAGCGTCATGGTTGTTTAAGGTGCAAAAGTTTGAATCTCTTTGGTAAAGTTATGGAATTTCTCAGAGGATGTTAAGTTTTGCACCTTCATCGACGATAATATGCTTTTTCTTGGTGGATCTCGAGTGTCTTTAGTTTGTACCCTGTACCTTCATTGTATATACCTACGTGTTAATAGTGCCCACATGAAACAGTACCAACAAGTGGAGCATCTTCTGTTTCAGTTCTGGTTAAATAAAAAATAAGTACGCAGTTGTGTGCTCGTTTATTTCTATATTTTTTTCAAACTTTTTTGTCTTCTTGCCAAATGAACTTTGATTCCCAAACAGTGGGTGACTGTGCATACGATACTCGTCTTAATTTTATCGAATTATATGTATACGTTTAGGTAACTCTGTGGGGAAAGAGGAAAAGCATAATGCACCATCGTGCACGGACGAACTGCATGACATATCAAAAATGATTCGAAGCAAACTGGGTAGGGCATACAAAATATTTACCTTTCTGATTCCATGTGTATATACTAAGGGAAAGAGGAAAAGCATAATGCACCATCGTGCACGGACGAACTGCATGACATATCAAAAATGATTCGAAGCAAACTGGGTAGGGCATACAAAATATTTACCTTTCTGATTCCATTTGTATACATATACTACTACCATTTATATTTTGAAAAGCTGTGAGAAAGAAAAACCACTTAGGCATATGCACCTATCAACATCAACATCACATTTACAAGTTTGCAAAATGTGTTGGCTACACAACTACACACTCAAAATTAATGAATCCAGCCATATTTGTGAAGACAGGCAAAGCGACAAATAATGCACTATTTTTTTGCCGATGAAAGGTTTGAATAATTTTTCACAGGACGAAGACAAGTTGGAGATTTTGGAGTAAACTGAAATTATTTGCGCAAGTTGGAACAGCTGCGTAAAAATTAATACTTTCCATTTCCATCGCTATGTATGTAGTAGCTGATATTTATTTTATCATTCACGATCGGCATCAGCTCAAAAAATTGGAAAGCGTCCACTGTAAAGAAATCCCATGCCTAGGACAGAAACTGGGATATTGTCTTTTTATGATTTTTCGACTCCCTCCATAAACTATGAGAAATGTTGTATTATTATTTTCAAACAAAAAAATGGAGAAAAAATTGTCTTCGCTCTTGCATTATGCATTAAAAGGAAACAGAGAGAAGGAAAAAGTTCAAAAATTTTGCGACCAAAGCAGCTTGACACCATCATTATGGTCGTATGGTCTGTTTCTGCTTCTGGTCCTGATACTGACACTGAAATATTGCTGGAAGATGTCCAATCCTATTTCATAAAACAATACAACTCCATTGACAAATACTACTAAAGTTTCTTTGTTTCCTTATCCTATAAAAAGTTTGGCATATATAGACTTCGGGACTGGCAGGAAATGATCATTTTCTCCAATCTTCAAAAAAACAAATTCCAACCATTTAATTACGTTTAAGCAAATTCTCGTGAAACTAGTGATCATTGCAACCGCGGCGTAGTATCTTTCTTGACCTAATCTTGTGGTTTCAATTTTGGTATTGCGCGTCGGATTTGTACAAAATGCGAATGAGACAGGAGGCTAAACCACCATTTGGCATTTTTGTATTCGTAATTCAAGTGGTCCAGAACGCAGTTTCTTCCTTTTCAGATATTTATCATTGAAAATGAGGTAAACGAAATGCAAAACATGACAAGTGCAACGGCTAGAGATGGGAATATGAATGTGGGCTTTTATTCAAGGCTGAGTCCGGATCTACGAACTCTAAAATAATCAAGTCCACAATATTATTATGTTTACTTCTCCCGCATATTTTTGCTGAAATGGAAAGATAGCATTGCATCACAGCCAACCACAACATTCTACGTTGTACATTTGTTTAAAAAACGAGATAACCTCAGGGATAAAACTCCCATAATTCAATGCAGGTCAAAACAACTCAGGAAGTAAACGAAACTTAGAACAGTTGCTGAAAGACGACGGAAGGAACGAGAAGTCATGACCCAAGTACCCTGAGTAAACTTATAACACATACTTTCTCCGTTATAAGTATGTGTCTTTATTTAATATGTCTCCAAGCGACCTGATTAAAAAGCTCTACATCGAAATGAACATTAATTGAATGTAACAAAATAAAATCGTTACCTTAAGGTAGGTACAGTAAATTTACGTTTACCGTTTTTTACGTCTACAAGCATAAACTATAGCCTCGTATGTATAAGGTGGATGTAATTATATCATGAGCACACAATTAGTAAACAAAATTGAACGCAGGTCCACCGTTTAGTTTTCTGCCTCATAAGATTGGAGGAAGTACAAATGAGAATAAATAAAGTCATGCCGTTATTCTTGCGATTGCGACTGAGAGACGGGACGAGATAGGATTGCGACTCCTCAACATATTTCTCAGAACTAATTACCAGATAAACTCCGTCGTTGCATTTCCAAGTTTTTATTCTCATCGTCAGATGCAAATTACTGAAATCATATCATGGATCATGCTATGGGAATTACTATGAGCAATTCTATCAGATTTCAAAGTGCATTTAGAGATACGAGGAAAATGGCTATGCACTTCTCTGTCTGTTTTCTGCGTGGGATTTTCCTCTTTCCTTTCCTTACAACTTTCAGAGTTCATTCTGCTTTTTCCTTTCTTTTTTTCACCTTGGTCGTCGGCTCTTCTTCACAAGAAAAATGCCTAGAAGTTCTTTAATCTACAGTATAATTAAATTACAAAATTAAAATGTTTAATGTGTAGGTAATATACAGTGAAATAAAATAATGTGAGTAGGTATATTATGTAGGTATTTGTGCCTTTGCAATTTCCAATGCACCCGTCACTTGTTCTTTGTTTAGTTTCCACTCTTGTTCTCGTTGTAGTCATCTGTTCTTTTTTTTGATGATTTCATCTCAGTCATTTAGCCCGACAATGACAACCGACTGTTACCACTACAACTGCGACGACTACAATTATTACAACTACTACGCTATAATACCGAGAAAGTAATGGATATGTATATGGAACAGATCAGACATGTAAAATGAAATGACTTCATGTCTACCCCGTGCATCGCCATAGACATCGACATCGACTCTGCCAAAGGTTCACATTGTGTTGGTCGTAGGTCGTAACTTTGAGAGTAAAGTTGAACGAAGTAATGTTGAAATTGGATAGGCTAAATTTAACATAGCATGAGTAAACGCTTTATAGATACCAATAGCTATACGCATTGCAGATTTAAACTCTGAAAACATTAAACATATAGTTCTAGTTTCCGAATACATAGCACGGGTACGGGAAGGTAATCTTCGTTTGGGTTAGTCTTGCCAATTTCTCATCTCACGTGCTATTCCACAACACAAGCAAATCAAACCAAAACATCCCATGTCTCCCGTATTTTGCATATAAGACCCAAGACAACGATCAAAACACCAGTCACTACAAGGTGTCTCACTGAGAATGATACAAAAGTTAAAAGCTCTCTTCATTTAAGTCTCAAAGACTACGAACATTGCGTTTACTCACATCATCACAATCACAATAGAATAGAGCATAAGGCGTGAATACATGCAGATACTTCACTACTACATATGTACTAAAAGCATCTAGTTGTTTTCGGATGTCGGATTCAAAGTAGGAATTTCTTTCCTCTAATCTGATTTAGACTTATTGCCCGTCTGCATTTAATTAGTGCCTTGAACTTAAATAGAAAGTGAACACTTTTTTCTTCCTGCCATCAATGCTGAGTGAAACTGTCAAAGCAAACCTTAGTTGAAATTTGTTCTACGACTACAACTGACTGGATCCAGAAACAAAGAAGAAAACTGAAAGTTTTTTTTAAAAGCGCTCCGCAAGTATAAAATATTTGTGACAAAATTTTATTTTACTGGAAAACTGAAAAGTGAAAATTTGACCATTTTGTTTCAAGCTACGTGCATTTTAACTTATCATTGTCAAGATAAAAATCCAAATATTTTGTAAACATTAAGTGATAAGCAAAGTAAAATTAAAATAAACGTTGAATACTGAAGAAATAGAAAGTATAAAGTTAGTAAGTAAATAAATAATCACAATCACAATGTCGGTGGAGTTAGAGTGCTTGGGAAAACCACTACAAAGGGAATTAGCCGATTCAATTGTTCAAATGGCTCATCCTGATGACCTGCGAATACTATTGGCATGCGGAGCTAAAGTGAATGAGACGGTGACGCAGGTTTGTTTATAGACAACTATTTTTTTTTAAAGTTTGCATACATGACTTCCTACGTTTACATATGCCCCGAACGGAGTCAACAGAGTGCGTCTCACACGTAGTCGTATCATTCTTTTCCGGTTTCTACACATTGCAAATTATAGGTCTACACTATTTTCAGATTTTTATTTTCACCAGTAATATGTATACAACTTTATATTTACAGTGTTGGGTTTACCCAGTTTTTGCCATGAAAGAAACTGCGCATTTCTTGAATCATTTATTTTCACAGCAAAATTCATTACTCGTATCGTGTTCATGATGGGTGGGCGGCGTACATATACAGTTGTCGCTGTCAATATAAATTATCTGAAATTAATAATCGCTATTTTCTGTTTTTATATGAATGCTACCATTTTTTCTTTACTTCTTATTTATGCGAAAAGTGCCCTTTCTGCACACTGAAATGCATAATGCTCTTCAAAACTTCTATTTTTGTGTAATGTTTTTCATAGTTTGAGACAGAATGTGAAATAGTAATAATTAACCACATGTGTGTGTAATTACCTGCAGGGATTGAAGCCAATTCATTACGCTGTTTGGCAGCGTCATCGGGAAGCGGTACATTTACTCCTAGTTCGAGGTTGTGATGTGAATGCCACTGATGAAACTGGCAGTTCAGCCTTGCACTTGGCCAGTGAACATGGCTACATTGAAATGATGCAGGTTCGGTTCGATGATTTTTTTTACCTCTCACAAAATTTTGAGTTCTATCACACACCTGAATGATCATAAATTGTACAGGAATACATACCTACATCAATACAGTTTGTTACGCGTATTATATAACACTTAACTCCAGTTCGGTAGATTTAATTAATGTCATTTTCTACAATTACAAATGTTGCAATAATTCACACGAATATGACTTGACTTTTGAAGAGCAGATCTTGCTGGAAAATGGTGCCAAGACCGACTACAGAGACGACATTGAGGAAGGAGTTTTGTACCCTCGTACAACATTCTGCGAAGAACCACTCCGTCTGGCTATTAAAAATAACCACTATGAAGCAGCCCGCCTTCTTCTCGGTAAGTAAAGGTTAAAAAAACCAAAGTCAAATGTAGAAAGCAAAAACAAAAAAAAACTAAGAAAACTATAAACAAGCAAGGCAAGGTGCTCACAACGTGATAACCACAAATAACTTTGAACTTTTAGCAACTGTCTACCAGTAAACAGTAACGGGTGAGGGAGTACTAGAATTAGAAATAGTACCTATGCTGTCATTTGGCAATAAAGTTAAACAAATGCAAAGTATAAAATGATGTGTGAAGTAAGCAAATGTGAAGTTGTCAAAGTCAAACAACTTGTAATTTAAGTGAAGCAAGGTGAGCAGAAGAACAAACGACAATCGTACCTTACCTCACCTTACCATTTAATGTGTATAGGTATTTACACACATATACGGTCAGTCAAGTGTAAATGAGTTTTGGATGCTTTCCAGTAATTACTTCTGAAAAGACTCACAGTCACACGCTTTGTGGTTGCCCCCTATGCATTTTTGTCTTGTCTCACAAAGTCAGACTTTGAGGGTTAAATATATTTTAAAGGTGACAACTATATACTCATAAATGCAATGAAAGATAGATATGTACGAGTAGTGGTGCTGTTTATATATATATATTACATGTACATATATATATACATATAATTATATTAAGCATTTTATCGCAGCTATTATTTCTTATCATTATTACGACTATCGCAGTTGCTTCATAAATGCTTATGTTTTCTCTTTACCTCGAGTATAGAGCATGGAGCGAATCCAAATGCCCGCTATTTTTTCGGTTCAGAGATCAACTTGATTCCTCCAGTTGATGTTCAGTTCCTTGATTTGGTCTTGACTTACGGCTCAAATCCAGACTCGAGAGATAGAAGTGGATTGACTCCACTCATGAAAGCATGTCGTCTTCCTCATGCCATCGAGTCTGTTCTTTGTCTCATCTCCCATGGTGCAAATGTGAACGACATGACAGATGAGCGACACGATTTTCGCACTGTCCTTCACTACGCTGTCATCTCTGGCAATTACGAAACTGTTCAACTGTTACTCAAACAAGGGGCTGCAGTCAACTTTTCCAGCGATTATCAAAAGCCCACACCCTTGGATATTGCCATTTTGAAGGGAGACGTCAACATTACGAAATTGCTCATTCTATTTGGTACGTTCACGAGCTTACTTTCCCATTCGCCATCGTTCTATTCTATACATACATCTATACATATATACATCTATCCTTTTTGGCTAAACAAAAGCATGGTTTCAAATGAGAGTGCCCTTTAAATGATTGTTTTTGGAAATGCACATTTCCACTTCATGCAAATTTTCCCGTTCCAGATGTTATTTCTTAATTTTGTAACTTTATTTATGTCTACTAGTAAGAGGCACTTATCATTTGTACGTTTGTACCTGATTAAATAATGAATAACATTTATGAATTATTTCTGTTTGAATGAAACAGGAGCAGACGTCAATGCAAGCTCCCCCATAATTGGCTCACCATTGCATGTGGCATGTGCGGACAATATCCCAAATCGCCTTGCCATCATGAAAATCCTACTTGAGCATGGAGCTGATCCAAATAAAATGATAATAAGCGATGATGGGACAGCTCTAAAGCCTGCACTGGGAGAGTACATATCTTCAAATCAGCAGATTGACAGAAACATCGTCAACCTTTTGATGCGCTATGGAGCAACAGTTATTCTCAAGTCACAGTTTAGGGATCCCCGAGGCATTCTCAACTGTCTTCAGAACATTGGACCAAATGAGGAACTTATGCTGGGTTTACTTGACGCTGCCGAATCCTTTGATCCTCCCATGATACGGAGATGTCCATCACTGAACACCGAATTGAAATCCATTGCATTGGGTAAATCCCGAAATCCCAGGTCACTCAAACACCAAGCAAGACTTTACCTTCGCAAGCATCTCGGTTTACGACTCCCTAGTCGGATTGATGAGCTCTGTCTTCCCCGAACGCTGGCTCAATACGTTCTTTTCGAGACCAGCTAAACGTTCCCAAATCCCAGCGCTCTTTTGCCATTCTTCTTTTTTAATGTTTACATTATCCGTACGATGCTTACGCTTTCTATATTTGAACTCAAATAGGAAAGTAGGCAAAGGCAAACTGTATTTTTTTTTATTTCCCTTTGTAAAGGAAACCTTTACTTTCTTTCGTACGCATTATGAAACTCATATAACCTGTAACTGCCACTTGTTTATATATTATATAATTTGTTGAAGACACTACAGATAGTTTTGTTCATTTATATTAGTCAGATTTAGTCTCGAGCTAAGTCTTAGAGAGTAGTGGTTGTTACATTGAGGAGATTTTTGTATGCGCTTCACATAGTACGATATATAATTATATACATACATTAATAATAGCGTCCGCGAGTTATCAATTTATTACAATATTTTGTTATGCGAATGCGTCAAGTTTTTCAGAGATGTCTGTAGCATTTCCGAGATTTTCACTACGATTTTGTAAAGAAGAAGTCCTTACCTACAATAACCTATGCTTTATATGCAATAAAGCATTGCTTGGGTGGGATTGTATTCATGAGACTCGCAAACGCAATGTGAGTTTATACTTACCTACCTTTGGAATCTACATACAGTCAACGGTACCTATACTATACTGGTGTGGTAGAAAAGGCGGTGACCCATCCAGTGAACCTAAGTAGGTCATTATTTAATGTTTCATGTGATTATGTAATGTTGCATGCTTTGCTTCGGAGTGGAACTCAACTGGCATAGAAAATAACGCAAGATTGTATAGAAGAAACGCAGCATTACGTATATACATATGATTACAGTATATTTATGAAAACCAGCTATAAAACAACGCAAAACAATCGTAGCAATCGTATTAGGTATTTACATGAAATTGTCGTCGGTAAACAAATACAAATAGAGCAAACAACGTTACAATATTTTTTGCGAAATCACTAAAATAAAGTGGATAAAAGAGAAAACGAAACAAATACATCTCGTCAACTTAATATCATGCATTAAACTTTCCTTGATTTAATTAGTATAGATCATCGTCCTTTAGCTATTCCATCCGATCCAAGTGTGACAAATCATGAGGTAGGCAGTAGCAACTATCAGTGATATCACCATCATAGGGAATCCAATTCTATACAATATTAATTATAAGCAATTTTATCATATTACTGATTCGATTGATAATTATTGTAAATTTGCAATCCACGTTGCATCTTACGCACAAATAATAGTGGACCTAGTGGATTTCAGTAGATAATAATTTTTACCGGAAGTATTCCATAAAAGTGAATCGGTATCCGTGCTGATCTGCTACCCCGGCACAAACAACGTTGGCTGAAGCTCCAATCAAAGTCCCGTTACCACCTAGACATGTGCCAAAAGCCAAAGCCCATACTAAAGGTTGGAGGGGGAGATTGAGACGTGCGGCTACGCTAGTAACAATTTGAATCATCATTGTAGTGAATGGAATATTGTCGATGAATGCAGATGCGATTCCTGATATCCATAGAATAATTAGTATAGCCACTGTAAGACGAGATTCCGGATTTACATCCAAGATTAAAAGCTCTGTCTGTTGTCCGATCCATTGGAGGAGTCCAAGTTTTGAGACAGCCTGCAATTAAATAAGAATGTCAATACAAATACAGGCAGGTACGTACGAGTACGAGTACAATTTACGACTGGAAGCATTTCGCAGTAAAACAGGAAATAAAAAAATAATTGTCAATAAAAACTGTTGCCATAATGTCAGTACAGACCTCCATGACTATAAAGAGAGCAGAGAAGAAAATGAGTGTGGACCATTCCACCCGTGTGAAAATTCCTTCCAATTCTCTACGATCCGCAAGGATCAATAAAAATATGGCTCCCAATAGGGCTGTCCAGCCCAATGATAAGTTCAGTTCAGGAACAGAATGAAGGAAAAACATGATAATAACAGTTGTCAACACCACAGCACTTTTTATCAGTAGTGGCCAGTCACGGATTTTGCACTATAATAAAATCACACATTAGAATTCAAACCATGCTGTTCAAGTTTAATTAAGCAATGTGATAAAATGCCTTAGCCGTCAGGCTGTTGAAACTTACACTTGATTCTAGTTCCAGCAAATTTGCTTTATAATTCTCTTCGGATTGTCTATACATACATGCATTCAAATTGAAGTAATCAAATGAAAAATTATTTCCCTTACATTTCCTAACTTACTAAAACGCTAAAAAATGTTCTTCATACCCAGCCATTCGAATCCGTGTTTTCAGCTTATGCTTCAAACTATGAATTTTGGATAGCAGAAGCGTCCGAACATGGTTCTCATCTTTGGAGTACGATGACAGGGAATCAGCCGCTCTAAGCCAAACTTCAACTTCTCTTCTTAATTCTAAAAACATTGATTCCCATCAAATATTCGCTTCACTCATTATGATTCAGTTACAATTACAACACACGGCACAAATAATCATAAGGCATATCCAATTCATAGAAAATCGACGCTTGGCTTTTCTATGGACGTATACATTCTTAAGACAGGCGGACATACATACCTACACCCACAAATATAATAAAATTTCCCTCACCAGCCACTTCATAAGGCTCTGAAAATTGAAGAGATTTCATGTTTCGAAAAGTGATTCTTAGTTGAATGTACGAAACAATGATAATCGGAATGATTCCCAACATCATATGAAGAGAGAAATCTGCAAAATCAATGCCAGCTTTGAGGACTGCTGGATTATTGGCAATGATGACGTTTGGTGGATCACCTACAGGCGTCACAGCTCCTCCAATGTTTGAAAATATGACAATGGAAATGAGCACAGGGACTGGATTCAACGTCATAGCTTCACATATTCTACATCATCAGGGTTAAATATAAAATATAAGCTGTGATTAGCACGTTGTATAGTGTTAAAAAATAAATTAAATCTCTTCCTTATTCTTATATTTTATGTTGAATATTATGCACTTCTGAGTCACACTTGTGTGTGATTCCATTATTATAATTATCTGTCTACCATCACATGCCTGATAGTAACCGGAGTCATGAGGAGAACTGTAGTGACGTTATCAAGGAAAGCCGAAACAAACGCTGTGAAAAGGCAGAGGCCGGTGATGAGTGGCCATACTTGTCCATTCGTTACCTATAAAACAGGATCAGGAGCAATCGCAAAAATTTATAATTGTATATTGTAATTACACACACATGCTTTCTTTCATTTACGACTTTATGAGCTCATTACGGAAGCAACTTTTATCGTACACCTGTAGCTGTTAAGTCACTGTTATCAATAGTGTCTGAGAAGAAGTCAATCTAATGACATACATATATAGGTACAAAGGTAGATTTCCAGAACGTGTCTGCATATACAACATCAACTTACTTTGTACATGATGTATGTGGAGTAGTCAAAAAAGCCTGTTTCACAAAATACTGCTACCATGACCATCATTGAAAATAGAAGGATGAGAGTTTCCATATCCAACCACGATACCATCTCCTCCGTAGTTGGCCGCTACACAAATACAAAGAATCACAAAAACTTTCAGTTTATAATCAGCTTTTCATAGTTTTCCATCCACAAGATCATGGTAATTTTGAACAACACATGCATACTTTTCCCATGTGTTGAAATGTAAATAGTTACAATTTACTTCATTAAACAGTGACAAAATAGCTATAGCTGTCCCTGCAGCCAACATTGCTGACAAGGTTCGATTGATCAGTTCGAAAATGATGAGGATGTAGAGACCAATGAGAACGGCTCCCCCATACACAGCTCCATTTTGAATGCCTTCAGCAATGAAATGAACCGAGATGGAAACAGGAACTACTTCCTCTGAATTGGTTCGAAGCACCAATGCGTAATGTCCATCTTTACTACAAATAGTTTAATGATCAAATTAAATCATTTTATCAACAGTATTCTGCTATAGTTGTTTTATTGAGATCATTTTGCTTTTGGAATGAGGCATTTCAAACCTTACTTCCAAGGTATAGTTGCCATATTGATCATAGCATTTTCAGTCCTTTCTGGAACTTGACCTTCGTCTGAAGTCACGATTCCCTTCCTCCATTTTTTACTCACCGTCTATGGACAGCATCAGTATTTATTAACGCGCAATTATCACAATAGCAACTCAGAAAAATCAGCATGCCCATATGCCTAAACATACCAATGTATGTTTTTCATACCCAAAAGTATATTTAGTGGATGTTTTAAAATCTTTGACTGCTTACCCGAATAACATTTTTATTCTCGTCCTGACTCTCAATCGAAATAATAAGTTGATAAGGAGTCGCATTTTCATAAGTATCCGGAATAAAAGGACCTTTCACATAGACGGCTAAAATTGGATAATCTGTGCTGGCGGGATTTGGTACCTGAATGGGTAATTCTGGTCAACACATTTTCAAAATGAATTTCAACTATAAGCATCTTCCCTAACACTATCTTGTCAGTTTTTAGCAAGCTCATCAAACATGTGGCATGGTAAACAAACACGAACAATAAGTAGGTATACAAAAATAGATTCAACTAATTCAAACACAATCGGACTTACGAAAAGGGCTACTTTCTTTAGTAACTACTTGTGTGTATTCAAGCTTCTTCTCACTATTAGCTGTGATAATAGCCTGGATTAGTACAAAAATAGAATGACTGATTAATACATCAACGCTAGATTACTAATTCTTATCACCAAAATTAATTTGACCTTTAAATATTTTGGACTTACAGCCGCTCCCAGGAAAATAACAACAAGTATT